>PVIH01011389.1:0-35828 GCA_004025045.1 Sigmodon hispidus
CCACCCACACCCACACCCACACCCACACCCACCCACACACACACACACACACACACACATTCAGTTCCTCTTTCTCATTTCCTCTTGCATGTTTACAGAACGGGTTTTTGGATCACTGGTTTCAAAAGCCCAATGTTGGTTTCTGCCTACCTGCATTTCTTTCATACCTAAAAGTTTTATGACCTCAAGAATGAGGGAAAGAGAAAGTGAAAATATACAAATAAAGGTGGGCAAGATGGAAGGCGAATGCAGAGCTGTGCCCTGCCTCAGAAACTTACTGCCAAAACCCCCTGCATGAAAAAAAAAAAAAAACAAAAAACAACAAAGCAAACAAACAACAAACAAAAACCCAGAAGTGTCACTATATTCTTTGGCTTTTTTTCTCTTTCTCACAATTTTCTGCATAGCTTAAAATTTGGTTCTTTGTGAGCCAACATTTCCTTAATTCTGAGAAATTAAGCTTTCAAAATAACTGACACTTGTTAAATATACAGAAGCAAATCCTATGGCTGCTGAAGTTCTGAAATCTTCAAAAATTAAATTATTCAAAATATGAACATTTATTGAAGCTGTCTGATGTAACCATATGTCATGTCAACATTGCTAACAAATGGTCATCTGAGGGCTCCCAAGGTCAACCCGAGCACAGGAATTTGTCTATTTATTTTTAATAATTTATTTATTTTTATTTATGAGCATGGGTATTTTACATACATGTATGCCAGATCTTATAGTTACAGACAGTTGTTAGCTGTCATGTGGGTGCTGGGAATTGAGCCTGGGTCCTCTGGAAGAGCAGTCAGTGCTCTTAACCGCTGAGCCATCTCTCCAGCCCCCGGGTATTTATTTCTTAAGTGAGGCAAAAGTTGAGCACAGACATAAACTGCCTCTTTTTGGCATTTAACAATTGTATTCCTCAGAAAAATCTAAGACTTGATTAATAAACCAAGAAACATTACTTTATAAGTTATTCCTGCATAGTGAAATTTGTCTTGGGCTTAAACAGATATAACTCTTCATCAAAATGAACTCTAAGAAATGAATTTGAATACTTTAGACCCTTTTGTTTGGAACAAAGAACAGTTTATAGTGAGTGCAGCTGACAATCAGAGCTCCTTCCGGGTCAGGAGAGGGTCAAGTGAGGAAGCAACACTCTAGTTCTAACCTGCTCATGAGAACTGCCCATTACCTGCAGAAGGAGGCTGGCTTCCCTCTCTGGGCTCCCATTTCCTAACTGAAAAGCTGAAATGTTTAGATAAATAGAATCAAAGAGACTTCTGCCTTTGATATTGTGCGAAGAGCTTCATGTTCTATGGCTTATGTTTATGTGACATGAGATGGTCTAATCTATAATCTTGCCAACAGAACAAATCCTTTCATCTACTTTTGAAAAAGGCTCAGTGACATTATAGGTTATGAATTGACCTTGTGTTGATTTAAGGGTTAGGCAAGTTAAAGTGGACAAAAAAGTTGTGAGGACATGAAAAATAGCCCATGGAAACATAGTGAAAAGGAAAAGAAGGTGGAATTTGAAGGAGATTTTAAAATCGAATTCTAAAATATCACTCAAAGTCAACATTTTCTTTCCATCTTGACCCTGAAGTTCAGTTATCTAAGATGGAAGAAACTCCCATGTTACCCCTTCACCCTAGGAAATTCCCATTTTTAAAAAACAAACAATCAAAAGGCAGCTCTGTGCTTAATAAGTTGTGCACAGCCTTCAGAAAACAAAGAAATTTAATTCTTTCTCAAAATAGAGCTCACCTCTCTTGTTTAAGTGGCCATCTTATTTTCTGGTGCCTTACACTGTCTAGCACTTGACTGACATTTGTGAGGTACTGAGTTATAATTCATGAAGTGCTGAGTTTACAATAAGAGGGAGAAAACTGGAAAAAAATACCTTTGAAAATTTATTCTTGCTAGCCCTATATATTCATCCATTTAATAAACACACGCATGCACACACACACACACACACACACACACACACACACACACAATGCTGTGGCAAATGTTGTGAAGGAATGAAGAGAAATTCCCAGTCTGGAAAGGCAAGCAATGAAATACCAACTCTATGCTTGAGTTACTTGTATGTTGATAATGGTTGAGGAACCCTGAGAGTGTATCACAGGAAGTGCTATTTAATGATCGATTGAAAGGGGCAGTTCCACAGTCTGATGGCTTGTGGTTGCTGTAAAACAAAAGTTGGACCTTATTAACTAGAGGAGAGGTCCCTATGTGTGTGCCATGCCAGCTTTCTTTATGTGATCCAATCAATATCTGTCTCCTGTCTTCCTAAGAACTCTGACCCTTATGAGATAACGTTTAGAAAGAAATACCCTAGAGAATTAAAAGCAGAAATGTGCACTTTTGAGAATACATGCTTAGAATCTTTCTTAAACAGCACCAGCCTTTATGCATTTTTATAAAAAATAAACATAACAGTGCCATTCCCCCTTATTCATATATCCAAACAACCCAAAATTATTATAAAGGAAAAAATATTTACCTTATTTCATCCTTTGCATCCCCTGTGACGACTCACCTCGCTCCTGGTTTCGGTGGCGTTTCCAGTATAATAAGATTGAGATCAAAACCAGAAGAATCACCAGAGAAACAATGCTGAGCAACAGTGGAACTGAAAACCAAAATCCTGTGGGAGGGAGAGGAGAAGGAAAATGAGAGGAGGCCAGTCACAAAGCCATGATGACGGTGGCTTTTCATGAAAACCAAGCTCTCACCTAAAATTACCATTGAGTACATAGCTAGCTATGACTAAAGTCTCAACTTCATGGGATCTGTACAACATTTAGATGTTAGTAACAACTAGCCTATTTCATGCAGTTACATATAATAGGATCTTGGCCAATGCAACCTAATTAAGACTGAAAACATTCTGGGAGTCAAATGTTATTAATATCTAACAGACTTTGAAATGAAACCACTCATAAACTGGGAGTCTAACTGAGTCCAATACCAGGGTGGAAAATTAAGAGTCAAGGCTCAGTTAACTCTTTTTTGCCTCCAAAACTCATATTCTTTGCTTTAGGTTTATTGAACACTAAGGTACCATGTTTATTGAAGAAAAAATTAAATACACTAGGAGATATAAAGGGAAAAGTCATGAATCCCATGATGCCAATCATTGGAAGTAATTCATTCTATGTTTTATTGTATTTTCTCCAGTCTATGTCTTCATTACTAAATCTTTTTTCAGGAGTGTCCAATGGTGCTCAGCTCAACACTGGCTCCTTGGTGTTGATAACAAAGGGAATAGAAGCATTTAATGCCTTCTCTATAGCAGAATTTCCATAATGAACTGAAAGCCTTTTAATTTGTCTCATTTCCATGGTTTCTAAGCTGTATATATTGCTCTTGGCATCATCAGTAAATGTTCACAGCA
The DNA here is from genome assembly GCA_004025045.1 of Sigmodon hispidus. NCBI lineage: Eukaryota > Metazoa > Chordata > Mammalia > Rodentia > Cricetidae > Sigmodon > Sigmodon hispidus. Next base: position 3,404 of record PVIH01011389.1, read on the forward strand.
TAAACAATCACTGTACAAACAACAGCAAACATTTCACATGGTGTAAGTCAAACTTGGAATACTTAGAAAAGAACTTAATTTTCCTTTTCAAGGTTTTGTGTCTCAAGGGCATTTGCTCTTGGCCTTGGCTGATCCTAACGCTCTCTTCCTGGAAGTCCAAATGCAGCACACAAGATTTTTTGCCCCAAGTTTACCTAAATATTCTGCTTATATCTAGCCTTGAGTTTTTAGAGAGCCCAGACACTTCTGTAGAAGCTAGTCCCTGGAGGTCACTGCCCAAGAAGGTGACATGGACAGCTCTTCCAGGTTGGATTGATTGAAACCTGTTCCCACACAGCTGCCATCATTTTAGGAGGCTTATTACTGTGTGCCAAATCCAGAGCCAGCACTTAACAACAGAGAGAAAGCCTGCTTGTCAAGTTCCTCACTCTGAAATCAAGCCCACTTACACAGAATTCTCACTCCTTGCCTCCATGAGTCCCAGAGACTCATTTGGAAATGGTCATCTGAGAGACTAGAAAAACATGAACGGTAAGCAGTTTCTCTTGAAAGAATGATGACCCCTCAGATGGGAACCTTTCTCAGTGAAGATTATCCAAAGATTTTATCACAGATGTGGAGTATTCCAGGAAACCTTCCTAATCCTCAGAATGATCTGAGGACCCATGTCTTTCACCTTTGGTACTTTCATGCTCTCCGGTGGCTTTCTTACTCCAGTGCTGGACACACAGTTTTGTTATTGCCTAGAACATAGTTCCATGTTGATAGGTACCAACTAATAGGTATGTAAAACAGTATGCTGTTTCCCACCTGCCCTTTCTGCAATTTTATTTGCTGAAACTTCGGTTAGCTGTTCTGTAATCCAAAAATATGCAAAAAGAAATCCCCCAAAGAAACAATTCACAAATGTTAGCTCATGTGCTCCTCCAGGTAATGTGATCACATCTCACAGCATCTCATCCCACTCCACAAGGATGTGAATTGCCCGGTGTATCCACACAGTGTGTGCTACCCTTCTGTCAGTCATGGAGCAGCTGCCTTGATGTTCAGACCAACTGTTTTCTTCACCACATGGTTACATTCAATATTTTTATTTTTTTCCTAAAAGGATGCAAAATGCAAATGTTTATTAAAGTAGGTTGTGGTAACTGCATTTTCTTAAATGGTGTTTGTTGTCTTTTACCATGCCTAATTAGTCAACTTGATTATTATAAGTGTGTGTGTAAAACATAGTTCAGTATCCACTGCAGCTTCATTCGACAACTGGAGGTCTAGAATGTCACCTCGGTGGATGGGGACACAACCAAAAAACTTTCTTTATTTCCTCCTTCAGCTCTTTCTACACTTGCCTCATTCTCAATCTATGGCTTTGGCTGAGCAGTTGAAAGCCTCTGGATAATATACGAATCTCTAGGTGCATAAAAACAGAGGCACCGGCCTCCCTGGCCCACCCTCTTTTACCTTTGTCCAGAGATTGCTTGTAGTCAAACACATTCCCCAAGTATAAAACCTGGCAGATCACTTCCTTCCCAACCTGATTCTTGGGGTCTTTGACTCGGAGGATGCTGGTGACAGACGTGGTCCCATTTGAATGGGAGTGACTCTCTGTAGTATTCTCAATTCCCGTTCCAGTGCCCTTCCAGGAGATGGCAGGGGCAGGGCGGGCAGTTGCAGAGCAAGTGATGTTTAGGTGGTCTTCAAAATAGTTGTAGTGAAGGTATACTATGGGCTGTACTGGGACAAAAGAAAACACACATAGCCTGCCATCAACTAAGCATCTCCTTGGGTTCTGTATTTTCTCACAGGGATGAGGGAAAGATCCTTACAGAAAGACCATGGGAGCTTGACAGTTAAGCCCCTCCCCTGAATCCCAGCTCTTCCTGTGGAGAGCGGCCTAGTCCAAACCTTTCAAAAGCAATGCCATGTCTGTAGTTTGTCTCTAACATAACTGATTGGTTAGAGAGAGAGATGAAAACATGAAACAGTACAATGTAAGCCTAAATAATCTGTACCATATGTGTGAGTGATATCTTCTACTAGATGTTTCTCAAAATAATTTAACATTATTCCCCCATCAGCACCTCTAATATGTGTACTCTGCACCAATCAGAGGCACCATGCAGGGCACAACTTCTAGAGCCTATTTAGAGAAAAAGCCATTTTTGGCAAAAAGCTGAATGAGACAGAGAGGAGAATGATTTTTTTTAATGCTTAGTTGGAAGGTATACCTAAAATGCAAACTAGAAGCTCAAGAGGTCATAACTAGGAACACGAGAGAGTTACTGTTGGAAGGGCATCAGGCATCACCTGACAAAGAGGAAGATATAATTTTCCCACTAGTTTCAGCCTGTTCTCTTTGTAAAAGCCTCACAAGCTAACAGGAGACCTTATTTCTGCCAACCTGAACAAACCAGTCCTTCTCTAGTTGATTTTAAAGCCTACAAGTTAATTAGAAGCCAGCGGTAAGGGAAAGCTTGTGTGTGCCTGCTGGCTCAAGAGATGGTAGACTGCAGTAGCTGGAGAGTGGAACTGCAGAAGAGCGCCCACATTCCAAGCATCAGTAAGTGCTGGGAGAGATAAAAGGAAAGGAAAGTGAATGTAATTTTTGTGAATGTGATAGAGAGGCCCATTCATTATGGGTGAGAACAGGATTTCTAGTTAGGGGGATCAAGAAAAAATGAGGAGAAAAAGACACTATAGAAAACACAAAAGGAGCAGAAAAGAAAAAAATATGAGAAGTAAAAAGGAAGGGGAGAGGGAGGAAAGGGGGAGGGGAGAATGAAGGGATGGAGTGAGAGATACATATAAGAAGTGGAGATCCAAAAGAAAGCCTGACATACTGCTGAAAGGGTCTCTTGTAATAAACAGAAGAGTCCTGCATCCACCACACTTCCCACGCTCTCCTACCTAGCGAAGCCCTCTTCCCAATGGCCAAGCCTCTTAGCATACTTAAAGTCTTGCTTCAGTGTTTGTGATGACTCTGTCAGGTTTGTCTTCTCCCTCCTAAAACCAGCACCTCATGTGCAATGTTACAGAGTTATCCTTAGTCTTATTTCCCAACCCTTCATCAAAGCCATGTGTCAGCAACGAGGAAATAATCTCATCATACTAAGCCTAGGAGATGTTTAAGGAAGGCTTTGTATCCTATTATATTCCCAGTGGCATCAGTCCATTATGAAAAGCCTCTGCAGGCTGTGCCCTTAGTAATCTTGAAACAGCTTCCTTGAACTAAAATAAGACAGACATCATATTGGCTCCAGGTTAGACCAATCTGCCTCTGTCATTAGGTCCAGAAATTGTCAAGGGCTCTAGAGATAACATATTGCACATTTGCTATTGAAACATGAGTCAGAAATTTAATCACTGCTGCGGAAAACTTGCTGTCCTCATCATTGTCTTCAATTTTGGTGACAGCAAGACCCCAGAGAGAAGATTGTTCCAGCTGAACAATTCAGCTCTCCAAATTCTGCAATAACAGCTACAGCAGCATGAAAGGCTAAGTGCCTTCTAGTGAACCTGTCCACGCTTATGACCTAGAAAATCCAGGCACCACAACCACATTCCCAATGCTATTGGATATAATATTTCTGAAAAGGAGAAAATGTATTCTCAAAGATTCTCACCATAGAGAGTGAGGCAGGCTGTTCCCGAGATCTTCCCAGAAACAAAAGTATTGAAGAGACACATGTAGCAGCCCTCATCATCCAGTGTTGTGTTCCAGAAGGTGATGCTTGTGTTCCAGAGTCCCAACTCAGTGATGTTTACCCTGTCTCTATATGCAGGCTGGACTACAACCCCATGGGTTTTGCTGTAAGTGACCATGTTTTCTGGGCTTACAGCTTTCTTTTTCTGCCATGTCACAATCAAGGGTTCCTGGGATAGTTTCAGAGTACATCTCAAGGATGCGGGGGTATGCAGCAGCTTTCTTTCATCCTGGGTCACTACTTCCACTATGGAACAACAAAGAACATTTTTATTTTAGAACCTTATTACAAACATACATACATACATACATACATACATACATACATACATGCACACATCCTTCAGTAACAAATAGAATGTATGCTGAAGATTAAATATAGAAAAGAATGAAAAAGAAGAAAACAAAATGCATGTGCATGCCTATATGTTAGCAGAAAAATGCAATTGTTTGAATTTTAAAAGCAAAAGCAGAATGTAATAACAAGAAAACACTTATTATCCAGAAACTGTGAAGAGTCCCTGTGAGTTGAAGACTAAGTGGAATGATTGAGCATGAAAATTGCCAGGTAGAATAAAATCATTAGGTGAGTCCATGCTTAGTAAAGTGTTTGCCAGCAAGTGCTGTGGGATAATGGTCTTGTACATTGTAAAGTTTTGTCACATGAGTTGGTTTAATAAAACACTTATTGGTCAATACCCAAACAGAGAATTAAGGAGGAACAGACTAAGAGAATTCTGGGAACAGGAAAGGGTCAAGAGACACCAGTCAGCCACTGAGCAAGTAGAACATATAAAAATGAGGTAAGAAGTCATGAGTCATGTGGCAAAGCATAAATATAAATATGAGTTAACTTTAAGTTAGCTAGTAACAAGCCTGAGCTAATGGCCAAACATTTATAAATAATATTAAGCCACTGAGTGGTTATTCAGGAATTGGTGGGCAGGAGAAGAATGTCTAACTACAAGCAGTAAAGAAGGGTCAAAGAGCAACAGGCTAAGTAAGTAGTTTAAGCAATGATTTATGTGCTTTACATACACACACACACACACACAGAGAGAGAGAGAGAGAGAGAGAGAGAGAGAGAGAGAGAGAGAGAGAGAGAGAGACAGACAGACAGAGAGACAGACAGACAGACAAACAGACAGAGACAGAGAGAGACAGAGAGAGAGAGAAAGGAATGGAGCACCATAGAAGGCTCAGGCTCTCAAAAGCAAACTGAGCACAGACACACAGGAAAGTGATATACATGTTGATGCTCTGGGAATCTTGTACTCAACACAATCAAGAGGTCTTGATACTCAATTGATAATCTATATATTCTCTATTTTCATTAGATGTTATGGCAATTATTTCTTCTCTGCAGTGCTGACCACTTATACATGACAGGTTACTTAATGTATTAGCATCCATGTAATAACAAATAGCCAATAGCAAATTACCAAACATCCAAGAAAAGGGATACAATAAAAGACAAGTAATACATGCTATACTCAATAACTCACAACAAATAAATCTAGCTATCATAAATCAATAAGCATTTTAGCAAGAATATGAGTGAGTAAAAAACAACATTGTAAATGGAACAAATTAGAGGTCTGGAGAAGAGAAAATACAAAATCTCAACAAACTGTTCAACTTAGCAGAATGGCTACCACTGAATGAATAATTAATAGGCCATAAGGCTAGGCCATGACATTCTTCCAGAATGTCATACATAGGTATATATATATGAAAAGATTAAAGAAAAATTCAAAGGACAGACATAAGTATTCTAACATTATCCAATAGCACGTTTAATATGCAAAAACAAACAAAACAACTATGAAATGATGAGGAGAACCGTCCAACATGAGATGACATATTAATAATAATACCTCATGTACCTGACAATCTAACCTCAAGATATATAAAGCAAACACTACTGCAATTACAGTAGCAACTTACAAATTCAGTCATAATAATAGTTTTCATACATTCCTCAGAATCATCAATTTCATAATTTTAAATCATTAAGACAAAAAATTTAAATATAATATAGAAAATTTAAAATATGTTTATTTGGTTTTATATTTAATTTTAATATGCTGAATTTATATATAAACCATATGTTTTATATATACAAATATATATTACTCAGATATGTATACTCCTAAGTGAGATAAAATGTAGAATCTTTTCAAAGCACACCTAACATATTTCCCCAAACTGAACTTGAATTGACCTTAAAAATCACTCTTTCGAAACATTATCTACACTACAATAAACCCAGAAATTGCCCCAATCCTTTTAATTTAAATTATAGCTGAACTCAAACAAGATTCATAAATTAATGATCAAATGATAACCACAGCATAACACACTAAGCATCTGTAAAACTTTATAAAACTTTATTTCTCTGATGGCCAGATTTAATAGTAACTGCATTTACTGGGAACCAAAGAGACCGAAAATAAATAGATGCCTATTTCCAAACCTCCTCCTTCCTACATCAAACACTAGCAGGGAATTAAATAATAAAATTACAAACAATGTATAAACTTCCACAAAAACACTCCACTTGCTCTTTAAGTATCACCAACAGAAGAAATACTAACAATTGCAGGCAGGAAATAGAGGGCTGTACAAACATTACCCAGAGTGTCGGAAAACAAGAGGGCATGGTAGCCAACAGACTCTCAACCACTAAGTATTACCTAGCTTGTAATTTAATGATGGGAACTCCTCACAGGTCAGGGAAATTCTGGAATACATGACCCATTGATGAGGTTGAAGTTCCCTGAAAACATTTGGAAATTTTATGGAACATATTTGGGGAAAATGAGTGTTGGTTGCTTATATAATGCAGGCTGGAAAGGGTCCAAAACAAGAGTTGAACATGTGGGTAAGCCTAGACTATGGAGGATCTCCCTTAGAGGAGAAGTTAGTAGTTCTTGTGCTTTTGTGGATTTTTTTTCAGATTCTGCTACTCTGTAAGTCCTGTAATGGACATAGTGTGTTAGGGCTGCAGGTGGGTGTGAAGACTGTCCAGTCCATTGCAAGCTGTGTCTTCCCCAGGAGGCTAAGGATGAATGATATCACACCAAAAGTAATTAGAAATAACAACCAAAGCAGCATAAATTGAGCAGTGACCTCCCTTAAACAACAACAACAAAAAAAAAATTAGGAAATTCAGAGAAGGTAGCACAAGTAAGTTTTTTTTGAGCAGGAGATAATGTAAGCTTATGTACCTCTGAGAATCAGTATTTTTCTATGTTTTACTCTCTGTAAAAAGTGGGTAAACTCAATTTTAAGCCTTGCCTTCCAGGAAGAATATATCTTTTCCTTTACTCTAAATAGCCAAGTTCAGGGAATTGTTTTTCCAAGGTTGCCTCCACACCCAGTTCTGTGGATGAAAAACTGACATCATATTATTTCACTTGGGATGGGATGTTTTTCTTAAATCTGCTTTATCTACTGGAATAGCTTCTGAAGGCCAAACTGTCCTGCTACTTTGAAAACAAAAACATGGAAACCTGGCAGTATTGTCACTATCCCAAGGCTGATGGCATACTCCAATAACTCAATGCAGATGAGTTGGTTACCCTAGCATACATAGGGGTGGCCAGCCTCCACCCCCAAGGGTCTCTGGGTGAAGAACTGGATGTCTTTACCTTGAGCTGTGCCCAGGGCTACTGCTGCCATGACCCAAATCAGGCTGTAGGTGGAGAGATGGCAGAAAGGTCTTCTGAATACCTGAAGACAGAAAGCAAATGATAGAAACGAGCGTTGCATTTGGATAGAGCCAGGAATCATCCTTGTAATACCTATTTCTTGAAATGTTGATGTCCAGGTATTTACTAACCAGAGGCACATGGAAACATAACCCAAGGCTATAAATAAACTAAATAACAGAGTACTAAGGGAAACAGAACCCAAGGCTATAAATAAACTAAATAACAGAGTACTAAGGATGTGGGTAGGGAAAAGCTACAGTGTGACTCTTTCATGGTCCTGGCAGTGTAAACCTTGCTTTTAATGCTGCCATTGTCAAGAGCACAGTCTTGAACACATATGCTTTCTGGGCCAATCTGCCTTAAGTGAGTAGAGAAAATACAGAAAATGTGCATGTCAGACAGACTACGTCTCCCAAGTAATCAGCTGCTGTTAATATTCAGGACCAAACACAAAAACAAAATACTTTTCAGAAACACGTGACTGCCTTCAGGCTTTGCTGAGCAGATTACCCTGAAAATGCAACCAAAATTTAAAGACTTAGAAGCCAAAACTGATACTAACTTTGTTTATTCTTTCATTGCCTTGTTTTTCTGTATTTACCCAGGAATCCGCTTCCTTGATAGATGCCTAGGTACTATTTAAGAAAATGTTATTTTGGCAGTTGCCTTGTTAAGGAAAGAGTATTCATTTAAACTGTCCTTTATGGTGGCTTCAGAATCGTTTCACTGGATCTAAAGTATACTAATTATAAGGGATATAAGCAGATGAATACTTTTCTAGATTTTTATGTTTTTAATTAATTCATTGTGTGTGTGTGTGTGTGTGCGCGCGCGCGCGTGATGAGGATGGGTGGGGACTTGCATGTTATCCCATAGGCGTAGAGGTCAGAGGACATCTCCATGGATTTGATTCTCCCCTTTTACCTTTATGTGAGTTACAGGGATTAAACTCTGTCACCAGGCTTGTGAAACAATTGCCTCAAGGAACTGAGCCATCCTGATGGCTAAAATTCTCTATTTTTTATACTAAAGGAATGTAAGGCATGCCAATTTTCTCTGTAATTTTCAGGAAGTGAATTTTATTTTTATTTCACATTGCCATTCCAACTGGAGGAAGAAACTTCATTCCAATCAATGTTGAACCTTCTTGGTCCATCCAGCCTCCCATGACTCCAATATTCTATAATGGTCCCCATCTCTGACATTGCATTTGCACTCCAGGAACTTATGGGCCTTCACAGTATACCAAACTACAGCATGAGGCTCCCAGGATTTCATTACAACCATTTTTCCTACCTTGTGTTCACTAAGATAGCCACATAGCTGTGTTTCCGTCAGCCACCAAGACCATCCTTTGAACAATTCCTGCTTCAAAGGCACACAGCAGTTCTCTCATGCTCTTGTATACTTTCCCAAGTTCTGCTTATGCTGGGAAAAGGAAATTCAGTAATGTTCTAAGTGCTTGTGACACTCAGCTCCACTGCATCATCTTCTTTGGACCTCAAGATCTCTGCACAGGTTCCATTTTTTATTTCCTACTGTGGGTGGTAGGGTATAATGCTTTTTTTTTTTTTTTTTTTTAACATTCATGTCAGTTTCTGACCCTAGACACTAGCTGGCCCTTCCCTTCTCCCAGACTGCAAAACACTTATCTCCCCAAGGGTCAGGAAATCTGCTTTTTTTTCCACTCTGAACTTCCTCATCAAGTCTTTGTGGAATGAACTTTCTCCTCTTTCAGCCTGTGAGGTCTTAAATCTTGAATGTCTAGGCCATGATTATTGCAAAACTATGTTTTCTGAAACTTCTCTGCCTTGTGTGAAAACATTCTTCTAAGGTAGTAGGTACAGGACTGGTTTGAAAGCCCAGGAGACAAGAATAAATGACAAGAATAAATACATACAAGAAAAATGTATCAAAATACTTACTTCTCCTTTTACTTTGCATTAGATATCTAAACTTTCAGTTGATCACCAAACCAACATTAATTAAACACAGTATGTACTTGGCACTGTTCTTAGCACTTGAGATCAGCTACTTCACCCAGCATTTCAAGGACCTATGAAGAAGGCCCTGTTAATATCAACGCTTGCACAATGAAGAATGTGAAGGAGAGGTATTAGGTGGCTTTCCTCAGGTGGCATAGGTGGGAGGTGGAGAGGAAGACCCAAACCCAGGCACCGGCCACGAAGTTCACACTCATAACCACACCACCACATGATCTGCCCAATGCAAAAAGCAGTCAGTTTTGGTTTTAAAAATTAGGTACAAATATAAAATTACTTTGTACTATCTGTCTCAAAACTATGAATGCAAGGATTATCAATCTCTTGCTGCTTTGTGATGATCAGATGGTCATATTTAATGATGATTTCAGAGCCAAAATTTGAGTCATTGTGAAATTGGCTCTAAATTTCCACCTGTTGCCTTGGTGCCTGTTTCCTGGTATTTCGAGGTCAGCACCTACACACATGTTCTCAGACCTCATGTTGCTGTTTCCTGCTTGTGTATCAAGCTCTGCCTTACCAACTTTTCAATATCTTCAAATTATCAAGCTCTCTTGTACTCTGGTTCCTTTTACTTAAAATGTTTCCAGTTGGAAGAAAATATAGAATAATTGGGTTAATCACTTTATGAATGACAGGACATTCATCATCGTGTCATCCCATGAAGCATTTCCTCTGGGCTTTATTTGTTAGGTAAGAAAGTCCCACTGACAGTCACACTCTTTTCCTTCTCGGACATTTAATTACTCACTTCCTACAATAAATATTCCCATGTGAAGCCTTTGTTCTTTGTTTCAGTACCCTGGCTATGTCACTGGCTGTTTTGTCTTAGTTCTAATCGAATGTATGCTAAATTCTTTTTATTAGTATAATCACTTGTACAGAAGAATAGGTTTCATTGTGAAACTTTCATGCCTATTTAACTGGACCTTTGGCAACACTTCTTTCAACATCTATTGAGTTTGATTTATGCAAAGCACTGTGACAGGTGCTTTGGACACTGATAGATAAAGCAGATGGAGGCCCCCTACACTACTAATTTATTTTACATACTTACAAACATTTATGTTATTAAAGTAATATTTCTTAAACTCATCTTTGCATGACTTTCCACTTTTTTCATTTTTATTTGAATATTCATGAGATTATGCCTATATATCTATATAGATATAACTTCTATATATCCCTATATATAGGAATATATGCATAGATATCCCTATATTTGTCCCTAGTATTTTGGTTACCTGCTTAGTATTTCCTTTCACCCTTCCCATGGCTGCCAATCTCTTCCTTCTTCTTTGTTAGTGGGAAAATCTAATACTGCAGTATGCTTTGCCAGATTTGAAAATACAACTCCCAGATAGCAGTGGAATCCTCGAGTTGGGGCACAGGATATATATATATATATATATATATATATATATATATATATATATATATATTTATATAGTCAGTCTGTCATTTGACTCTGCTTTTCCCCCCTTAGACCCACAAGAATGTCAAAATTCAGCAAATCCAGTTGTTCAAACAGGGTATTTTGACCACATCATCCACGCTCCAGCCTGATGCTATAAGAAACCCAGAATGGACATCCCCATTCTGAATGTGAATGTTATTAACCTTTGCTTAGCCACAGCCTCTGCTACATCATAAATTGAAACTTATGTTTAAACCATCAGACCATAACCACTTATATAACCTCGGTTTGAAGTTTTGGATCAGGGTGGCTGACCCAAAGGATGATTTGTCATCTGAGGAACTCTATTCTCTTCATTTTCAAGGTGTGTCTGAACTGACTCCAGCTTTTGTTACATCTGTTAAATACACTAACTTCTAGAGTTTATTTTCCACAGCACTTCTAAAGTGGGCCATTCTCATTGCCTTAAAATATTGCTTTAATATTATGATATCAGTTTTCCTTTGAATTTAAAATCAGATTGTACAGGAACAGTGTAGAAGAGTCTCTTAAAATGAGTTGTGGTGGAGTGGGTTGAGATAGAATACCATGTAGCCTAGGCTGGTCTTGAATTTGCTATGTAGCCAAAGATAACCTTGAACTACCAATCCTCCTGTCTCTGTTTCCTAAGGGATGGAATACTGATATGCTCTGCCACACCCAGTTTTAGGAAACATATGTTTGAAGAGCTGGAAATAATTTCAATCAAGGATTTCTATTTCCTTCCTTGCCCAGTGGGAGCACTCCAATTTTAATGTCCTCTTACTTTCCACTGTAGGGAGTTGTTGTTTGGCGTCATGTATGCCTTCTTACAAAATAGCCATGACCTAAAACTTAATGGCTTGATGGAGGAAGTGTTACTAGGCAAAGTGACACGCCAAGTCAGGACATCTGGCGTGTCACAAATGCTAATTCCATTATGCAAACATGAGTTTTCATAACCAAGTCCCTTCATAATTAGAGGCGGAAAATTAACTGGTAAAGATCAACACTGCCTTCCTGGGGGTTAGGGTTAGATAGCAAAAGAAGCCAGGTTGTCCTGGGCAGGGTCTGTGGTTTTGGATCATAGAAGATGGAGAAAAGCTTGTCAATCTTTTCTGAGTAACTGTAGGTAGTTGTGTGCTTGTGTGTGTGTGTGTGTGTGTGTGTGTGTGTGTGTGTGTGTGTATGTGTGTGTGTGAACAGGAGGAGGGAGAAAGAAAGAAATAAAACTGTGGCATTACAATCAGGGAGACTTGGCTCTGCCAGCACCCACTAAAAGTGCCAACGACCCTGAACATCCATCACAGTCCTTGTCCTGGTATTACTGGTGATCTTTCAGGACATATGCCTTGAAAGAAATGAGGTTTCACCCCTGTGACCATCTCCAGTGCCATGCCATACCAGAGTGCTTTACTATCTACACCTAGGTAACCTCAGTCTCTTAGACCATATGCCTGGACCCCTCAGAGAGCCATAAATGTGTGTGCACCGATGTCCATCTATATGGCACAGTTGAGTTTTCTAACATTCTTAAGGCTACAGGAAGCTAAAAATCCCATCATCTGAGTGATGATTATTGTTTGTGAATTGTTTACATGGACAATTTGTTTTGGGTAACTCTAGTGAACCATGTCTACCTTTGTGACTTTTCTTGACTTCATTAGCCTAAGGCTCACAACAAAGACACTACCCTTTAGGAAGTTCAAAGTAGTAAATTTCTTAAAAGGATTCAGCCTCCACAATACCTGCTCTGCCTCCCCTTTTCATACTCACAGACTTCACCTTCAAAGGGCTTTAGCTCTGATGTACCCTAGAGACTTCTGAAAATGTTTCTTTACATTGCTGAGACTGTTCTCCCTCCGTCCAACAAATGTATCCTTGGGCTCTGCAGTCAAGGGGCCAATACATATTACTTTATCTTAAAGTATTTATCTTCAGTATTTTAAGTTATCTTAAGAAAACCACATTACTAGATTATGGTATGCTAATTGCACAGCTTTATTTTTTTAACTATTACACCTTTCTCTCACAATGAAACCCAGACCCTAGCAAAGACTATAATAAGAAAATTATTTTCTGGCTTTTGTACTGAAAAAATAACTGTGTTTTAGAGCAATAGAAAAGCAGGTGCACATATAAGACTAAGGAATGGGTCCTAGGGAAGGAGAAAAACAAAAATACAGATATTGGGAAGCAAGGAGTCAAGAGTGAGGCTTCACTGTTAAAAATTCATATAGTATATATTTCTATTTTCCTCTGGTTCCTGCAGGATAATGGCACCCTTTCTGTTTCTCAGGGAGGGGCCATGGGCAGACTCCAGCCTAAAGTGGATACTTTAAAACACATTATTTAACCTCTCTGGAGCCTAGGGGAAGATGGCAGTACTAATTTCAGGGTTAAATGAAGCATAGGTAAGAAACTGAAAAATCAGAATGCTTCAAAATCTGAAACTTCTGAGTACTGATATGATATTATCATAGAAAATTCCACACCTGATATCATGTGTTGGTTGTAGTCACCAAAAGGATCATGTATAATTATCGGAGGGTCTGTATATAGGATCTACATGAAATATGAATAAATATTCTGCTTGATCTTAGGTACCACTCCCAAAAGGTCTCATTGTGTATATGAAAATATTCAAACATCTAAGCTAGCATTCTGAATAATAATGATCTCAGAAGCCTGTCTGCTGCAAAAACAGCAAATCAATGCTGCTGTCATATCACAGGGGCATGGTGACAATTCTACGGTTAAAACACAAGTACAGTGTCCAGAATTTAACAGATTCTAAAGGAGTAATCAATCAAGAATTGACTAGAGAGTCCAATCATGAAGACAAAGAAATCCTTCTATAATTCTCACCAAAAAGGAGGATGTTCATTACAGCCTGGGTCTCACCTGGCAACTACACACCTGCTAGGTGTATAGATCTCATTTCTCTATTCTTTCTAGATCTAAATTTGTATCTTCATTACAGCCACAGGAATTCGGTAAAAATGAACCTCCCTGACCCTTTATTTGTAAAAACAGGAACGTAATTTCTTGTTTAAAAATTAAGAGCATCCTCTGGGCAGGAGACACCAGCTCACACACTACCATTCTCCTTTGTTAAGAAAGGTAAAGCAAAAATTGGCCTGTGGTCTTGCCAGCTGTATGATAAACAGTATCTTGGGGTTTTAATTGCATTAAGATTTTCACCCAATTCTACCAATTTTGTGTGTATAAAGAGTAAAGCATATGACAGACCACCCATCCTTATTAAAATTTCTGTCTTGTAAACAGTGCTGAAGACTCAAAATGTCGGCCCCCTCTAAATATCCTGGCGTTTAACGCGATCACGGAGCTGACAATCCTTTTGGAAGGTTGCTGCAGTACTAATGGATGCTTCATGGTTTCCCGGGCAAGCGACAAGAAGGCAGTAAGAAGCAATATCACTAGGGCTCTACCTCTAATGCAAGATAAGGACCAGCACAGGGACACCCAGCGCTACCCCTCCCCTTCTGGGAAGCCATGGAACACTGGCCATGTTTTCTTCACAGTGGTATCTGCAGCCAGGAGCAAAGCCGCCCACCTCGTGGGTCTTTCTCCCAGTCCATGTCCACATAGGCGGTCCCAAGTCTAGAACATCTTTTCCCCAAAGAACAGATTCTTTTGCCTCTGTAGCAGGCTCCGTAGCTCCTGAGAGCCACGGGCTCCAGATAGCCCGTTCCGCCCTCCTCATCCCACACTCCACTCACCAGCCTCCCCATCGTTGCTATGAGCAGCAGCTAGACACCAGCTTCTTGGGATCTGAGCTCCTCCACTATGGAGGGTATCACGGCAACACCTGCGAGCAGTGCTACCCCTATTTAGTGATTTAAGATTCAGCGTAGAGCCCCTCAGCCGCCGCCGCTGCGGCCACCGCACACGCAGACTCTCAAGCTCCTCCGTCTTGGACACGCCCTCAATCCCACCCCCTGCCATGGACCCAGGTTATCGCCCTGGTTTCTGCTTTTAGAGTAATTGAGCAAAATGTGAAAGAATCATTGTATATGTATTTTTATTTTAAATTTGTTTTTCTTATTTTATACGTGAATAAATGCTTTGTCTGCTCATTTGCCTCTCTGGTGCCGGCAAGTTGGTAGAGGGCGCCAGAGCAGCACACGTAGGGGTGTGTGTGTGTGTGTGTGTGTGTGTGTGTGTGTGTGTGGTGCGTGTGTGTGCGTGTGTGTATGTGGTGCGTGTGTGTGTGTGGTGCGTGTGTGGGGTGTAGTGTGTGTGCGTGTGTGTGTGTGTGTATAGTGTGTGCGTGGGGGGGTGTAGTGTGTGTGTGTGTGTGTGTGTGTGTGTGTGTGTGTGTGTGTAGCCTTACTTAGAGCTTTAGAGGTAATAAGGGCTCAGAGCTACCCGTGAACACAGTTCCCCAAAAAGTGCACCTAAAGGCATGTTCCCTCTGGTTATCAGATTGCCCTGAAGTATTCCTAGGAAAAAGGAGAGAACCAAGAGAAGTCACAAGTTGCTCTTGAATTTAGGTTTGCCTTTGATGAAAGCTTTTCAGGCCATCTGACTAGCAGCAAAAAACAAACAAACAAACAAACAAACAAACAAACAAACAAACAAAACCAAAAAAAAAAAAAAAACTGTGGTAGCATACTATTTCAGTCACATTTCTGTTGCTGTGATACACAGTCATGACCAAGAGCAGCATACAAAAAAAGGCTTATTTTGACTTATCTGGGGGTGGGGGGGGGAGAGTGGAGGTGTCTCTAAATGACCAGGAAGCATTGATGTGGCCAAGGAGATCACACCTTCAACTACAAATACAAAGAAGAGAGGGCTACCTGGAGCAAGACTAAGAACTCTGAGACAAAGCCTGCTTCTGTTTAGCTGGCTTTCTCATACATGCTAGATTCATCTTAACAGGGAATGGTGCTGCCCACAGTAGACCCTACCCTCTTACAACAATTAACAATCAAATAATACCACATAGTTCTGTCCTTAAGCCAATGAGATCCAGTCAGTTCCTCCATTGTGACTTTTCCCTCAGGGGACTTAGGCTGTATAAAGCTAACCACTCAATTTAGCTAGGACATCATTTCCTGTAGCAAAATGGAAGGTATACAACACAGTATATTGTGAACTGTTATAGCCGTTGTAGTTTTACTCACCTCGCATCATCTTTAGTCATAAATACCTCCTTGTTTCTCTCTCACACACAAACACAGAGGTTCTGACTAACTCCCTATAAAGACTGTAATGTAATAGTTTCTCTCCCCCACCCCCAGCTATGTAGCACAGCATAGTATGTGGTTAAAGTGGGTAAGCATAAGCAAATATTAGTATTCTGGGAAGACCTTACTAAGAGAATGAAGTACAAGAGAAGATTGTGGGAGACTTTTGACTTGAGAGTATGTGTAAGTTTCTATTTTAATAACTGTGACATAGTACATGATAAAAGTAACTGAAGGAGGTAAGGTGTTATCTGAACTCACAGTTTTAGGATGTAGTCCATCAAGGTGTAGAAGTCATGGCAGCAGAAACATGAGCTCCTGGTCACATTGCATCTACAATCTCAGAATACAAACAGAAGTAATGTTGGTCCTCAGCTGACTTTCTCAATGTATTCAGTTTAGGGTCTAGTCCATGGGATGTCTCCACCCACATTCAAGGTAGATCTTCTTACCTCAAGTAACCCATTGTAGAATCCATCTATTAACTGTCATAGAAATGTCACTATTTTTTGTTTCAAGATCTTCTGCTGTAACCAGGTCTGTGCTATCTGGCCCATAGGCAAAACCCAGGTGTTGAACAAATGATCAATGTTTTATTCAGAGAATCAGCAAGCAGAGAAGGCAATAGACTTGCATACTATAAATCTTTTCATCTAATCTCTAGTCGGATGTTGTAGGGAAGGGAAACAGGCTGCCAATCATTTTAAAGTTTATTCCTTTCTCGAAAAGCAGGGGATGTACTCACTCATTAGTGGTCTCTAAACAAACAAACAAAAAAAGCCAAGCATGCCCAAGCTGCAAACCACAACCACTGAACAGCTTGGGATCAGAAACACCCTGGACTGACCCTTCAGATCCCACTCCAACTATAGGAATGCCTGACCCACTCTTGAAGGAGGGGGGACAAAACTGGATTTATCAGGAGTGGAGACTGAACTAAGCATTATTGGATCAGTGGGACCATGGGACTGTCTGCTGCCTGCCCAGGGAGGGGATGGGGAGTTGTGGAGAAGAAAAAATGACCTGATGTGGCGGGAGGGGGGAAGGGACCTTGAATAAGGATATCTAGGGATGGAAAAAAAAATTCAGAAGGAAAGCTGAACACAAAGTAAATATATGTGTAGTAATCTTATTTGCATTATCACCCTTGATAAATCATGCTTATGATTTTTATCTTCTTTATAGTTATTGTTAACTTATCAGCATTTTAAATTCATTTTACTGTTTTTCTTGATAAATACAAAATAAATAAAGAAGGAAAAAAGCAAAAAGAAGAGAAAAGGCTCAATTTTTATGCAAAATAATAAAAAAGTACTGAAATTTAAAAAAAAAAGTTTACTCCTTTCTCTCTGGTTGGATGGTCAGTCTTGGCCTTGAGATTTATGTTGTGGTACTGTTCTTTCTATCATCTTCTGTCCATAGAAGGGTGATTCTACTGTCCATCTTCATCATCTCTATGCAGCAGGAGGAGGGTTCACAAGCACCAGGACCAGTCATGCTTTTCTCTGGAGCTTCTCACATTACAGTTTAATTCAGAACAATCAAATCATTAGCAATGTGCACTATAAATTTCAACAGAATAAAATACATATGTGCTTATATAATAGATTTCAACAGAATAAAATACAAATGTGCTTAGATAATAGATTTCAACAGAATAAAATACAAATGTGCTTATATAATAGTACCTGTATCACTGTTACTATGAGTCAGATGACCTGTAAGTCAGATAGGTGGCAGGTTCTAGGCCTCCAGGGCTATAAGAAACCCTATATAGGAGCAGGGAGAGGGTGGGAACTGGATCTAGAGACACTGAGTTAAGAGTATGTGATTAAGGGTTAGTAAGCATGTGCAAATATTAGTATTCTGGGAAAGTCTTATTTTAAGAATCTCAAGAGAGGTTAAGAGGCTCAGGGGTTAAGAACACTGGCTGCCCAGTGACCCAGCAATACCACTTCTGGGTGTACACCCTAAAGACGCACAGTCGCACCCCAATGGCATTAGCTCAACTATGTTCATAGCAGCATTATTTTTAATAGTAAGAACTTGGAAACAACCTAGATGTCCCTCAACTGAAGAATGGATTAACAAACTGTGGTACATCTGCATAATGGAGTACTACTCAGCAGTAAGAAAAAATGATATCCTAAACTTTGCAGGCAAATGGATGGATTTGGAGACTATCCTACTGAGCGAGGTAACACAAACTCAGAAAGATAAGCAGGAATGTACTCACTCATTAGTGGACTCCAAACAAACAAACAAACAAACAAACAAACAAAAGCAAAGCATGTCCAAGCTGCAAACCACAAACCCTGAACAGCTTGGGATTGGAAACACCTTGAACTGACTCCTTGGATCCAACTCCCCCTAGAGGAACACCTGACTCAGTCTTGAAGTTGGGGGGAGAAAACTGGATTTGCCAGGAGTGGAGGCTGAACTAAGCAATATTGGGACGTTGGGACCTTGGGACTGCCTGCCCATGGCGTGGATGGGGAGATGTGGAGAAGAGAGAATGACCTGATGTGGTGGGAGGGGGAAGGGATCTTGAATAAGGATATACAAGGATAGAAAATGTGATTTCTTTATTCATAATAATAATAATAAAAAAGAACACCGGCTGCGTTCCATAAGACCTGGATTTGATTCACAGTACACACATGGATACTCACAACCTACTGTAACTACAGATCCAAGAGCATAGGGGCATTCTCAGTCACCAGACACTCATGTGGCATGAAGAAAAACACACAGGCAAAACTCTCATACATATAAATAAAAAATTTAAGAATTTGAAAATAAAATATACAGGTATATTCTGCTAAGTTCTGTGATTACTAAGGAATGGGGCCAGGGTTCAATAGGCAGTGTGATTGCAGACTTGCTACAGTAAAGCTTTAATAAAGCATTCCAGCGACAGGAACACTATCCAACTGACAGAAGAAGAATACAAAAAAGGTTCCTCAAATCCTGTCTCCCTTTCTGTCTTCTAGAGTGTGCTTAGATCCAAGATCATACTCAAATGTCCGATACCTGCTAGAGGCCAGGATGATTTATATATGTGATCACAGTGTTTTTCTCTTTCTAAGTCTGGGTTATCACACACAGGATGATCTATTAGAGTTCTATCCATTTGCCTAAAATTTTTGTGATGCCATTTTTTTAACAGCTAAGTAATACCCCATTGTATATATGTACCATATTTTCTTTATTCATTATTCCATCTAGGGACATCTAAGTTGTTTCCAGTTTCTAGCTATTACAAATAAAGCTGCTATGAATAGAGTTGAGCAAGTGTCCCTGTGGTACAATGGAACATCCTTTGGGTGAGTATATGCCCAGGAGTGATATAGCTGTGTACGTAACTTGAGGTAGGTTGATTTCCAATTTTCTGAGAGACCACCATATTGATATCCAAATGACTGTATAGGTTTTCACTCCCACAAGAAATGGAAGAATGTTCCCTTTGCCTCCACTTCTCACCAACATGAGCTGCCACTTGTGATTTTTGAGTTAGCCATTCTGAGAGGTATCAAATGGAATCTTAATGTTATTTTGATTTGCATTTCTCTGGATGGCTAAAGATATTAAACATTTCTTTAAGTGTTTCTTACCCATTTGAGATTCCTCTGTTTAGAATCCTTTGTTTAGATCTTTACCCATTCTTTAATTGAACTATTTGGTTTGCTGATGTCATGTTTGTTGAGTTCTTATTTATTTTGAAACTTAGCCCTCTGTCAGATGTGGAGTTGATAAAGATCTTTTCCCATTCTGTACTCCACAGTTTTATTCTATTAACAGTGCCCTTTGCCTTACAAAAGTCTTTAAGTTTCCTGAGGTCCCATTTATGAATTGTTGCTCTTAGTGCCTGCACTATAGGTATTCTATTCAGGAAATTGTCTCCTGAGCCAGTGCATTCAAGGCTATTTCCTTTGAATTTCTCTCTTTTATTAAGGTTAGTGTGTCTAGTTTTACACTGAGGTATTTGGTCCACTTATACTTGAGTTTTATACATAGTGAAAGGTACTGATTTATTTGCATTTTTCCATATGCCAACATCTAGATACGCAAGCACTGTTTGTTGAAGATGCTTTCTTTTTTCATTGTATGGCTACACACACACACACACACACACACACACACACACACATACTATATATATATATATGTATATATGTATATTTATACATATGTATGTATAAAATCAGGTCTCTGTAGGTATACAGTTTTATTCCTGAGTCTTTGGTTTGCTTCAACTTCTCTACATGGCTTCTTAAACTCTTCACCTTCAAAGAACTCTTCTGGCCTCTCATAGTGGTAAGTCTCAGCTTTTCTCCAGGATCCATTTATTCATTCAAAACCAGTACCACCTGGGAGACTCTTACACTATCAAGTTCAGCTGCTAGCATATTCTCTTTTGATTACTTTTGATTGTAAGACTCTTTTGTTAAATCATAAAATAGATATGCCAGCTTGCTTCTAGAGCCAATTTGATTGGAAAATATTTTTCCAACAACCCTTTACTCTGAAGTAATGTTTGTCATTGGTATTGATCTGTGTTTCTTGTATGCGGCAGAAGAATGGATCATGTTTTTGCATCCATTCTGTGTTTTATTATTTGGGAATTGAATCCATTATTATTGAGGGATATTAATGGGCGATGATTGTTAATTCCTGATACTTTGGTGGTGGTGGTAATAGTGGAAGAGTGTGTATTTCTCTTCTTTTGTTTTTGCTGGTGTGAGACTATTTATTTTCTGTGTTTTCATGAGTGTAGTTAGCCTCCTGGAGATGGAGTTTTTATTCTACTACCTTCTGTAGGGCTGTATTTGTGGACAGATATTGCTTAAATTTGAATTTGTCATAAAGTATCTTATTTTCTATCTATGGTGATTGAAAGCTTTGCTGGGTACAGGCTGGTATCTGTGGTCTCTTAGAGTCTACAAGACATCTGTTCATGACCTGGCTTTTAGAGTGTCCATTGAGAAGTCAGGTGTAATTCTTAGTAGGTTTGCCTTTATATGTTACTTGGCCTTTTACCTTTGCAGCTTTTAGTATTCTTTGTTCTGTATGTTTAGAGTTTTGACTATTATAAAGTGTGGGGGGGGAATAGGGAGTGACTTTCTTTTCCTGTCCAATCTACTTGGTGTTCTGTAAGCTTCTTATACCTTTCTAGGCATGTCCTTCTTACAGTTAGGAAAATTTTCTTCTTTTTTGTTAAAAATTATTTTCTGGGCTTTTGAACTGAGATTCTTTCCCTTCTATTTCTATTATTCTTAGGCTTGGTCTTTTCATAGTGCCCTAGATTTCCCGAATATTTTATGTCAGGAATTTTTTGACTTAACATTTTCATTGATTGCTGTATCAATATCTTATAAGATATCTTCCATGCCTGATATTCTCTCTTCCATCTCTTGTATTCTATTAGTGTCGATTTTATCTGTCATTTCTGTTTACTTAACTAGATTTTCCATCTCCGGAACTCCCTGCATTTGTGTTTTCTTTTTACTTTGATGTCTATTTTGAGGTCTTAAGCAGTTTTATTTATTTCCTTTACTCATTTATTTTTACTTGGCTTTCTTTAAGGGATTTATTCCCATTGTTTGTGTTTTTCTGGATTTCTTCACAAAAGTTATTTGTTTCTTCTTTAAGCACTTCTATCATCTTTATAAAGTTGTTTTTAAGGTTGTTTTCTGGTGTGCTTTACCTGTGCTGGATTATTCAAAGATCACTTTAGTAAGATAGCTAGGCTGTGGTGGTGTTATATTGCTCAAGCATCATGTACAACCTTGGACATCTGTGGGACACAACTGCTGTGTACTGGCTCTCATAAAACCCTCATAAAATATTTCCAGAAGATTTCTCCTCAATGATGCAGATTTCTCTTAACTGTCACTAATTTCTCAGCTCTGTAAAACCAGCATCAATTACCCCAGCAAAGCAAAGGTTTTACTTGAGTATTTCTGGTATCTTGTTAATTACAGATAAATATTCAGTCCCAGGTAGCCAGAAACATAGAATCTTAATTCAAAACAACAAATGACCCAAGCAGAGTTTTTAAAATTACCTATGAAACTTCAGAAACCATGCTTCCATGCAGAAGCATCACCCTCAATAATCTTATTTTCCCTTGTCCATCAGAACAACCCACCAAGCACTGAATGAACACTCAATGGCTTTCATGCATAAAATTTTACTGTATTTTCACATTTTACCGTATTTCCCCCAAACAACACTGTCAGATCTATAACAGAAATACCCTACACTCCTGGTATCAAGGTTTCATAGTTAGAGTTTCTGTTTTGTCAGGGAAACACCATGACCAAAAGCAAGTTGGGAAAGATAATGCTTTTTTGGCCTACACTTAATTACTGTTCATCTTCAGAGGAATTCAGGATAGCAACTCAAACACAGCAGGAACCTGGAGGCAGGAGCTGATTCAGAGACCATTGAGGGATGCTACTTACTGACTTGCTCTTTATGAAATGCTCAACCTGCTTTCTTATAGAACCCAGGGCTACCAGTGTAGGGGTAGCACCACCCACAGTAAGCTGGGAATTCCCCCATCAATTACTAATACAAAAATTAATCTACAGGCCTACCTATAGTCCATTCTTATGGGTGATTTTTTTAGTTGAGGATCCCTTCTCTTCAATGACTCTAGTTGTGCCAAGTTGGCAAAAAAAACAGCAAGCATTCCAAATACAAGCTATCTTATGTTGCCAATGAATGTTGCTTACCACTAACAGCCACCAAGATTTCATGTACAAACAAGGATTTACTCATGACAATAAACAAATAAAAAGAATCAAGACATTAAATCAGTGAAAATTACAAAACTCATATAACCATGTGAGCATTCCTAAAATGGAGAGACTTGAATAAATATTTAACAAAGATGATGTAAGTAAGACAAATTACAGAGAACAGGCTACTAGTCTTCCCAAAACTTTACATAGTGGAAAAAATAATCATAAAATATCAGACAAAGACATCAAAGAAGATACACACACTGAAAAGATACCCTGCATCTATAGACTGAGGGAATTCAAATCATCAAAAAGTCTGTAGTTTTCAAAGTGATCCAGAGTCCATACACTATCTATGATATTCTACACAGAACTAGCAAAAGAACCCTAAAGACACCAAACCTGCTGACTTCAAAATGTACAGTGAAGCTTCAGGTAATCAAAACAGTATGGCATTTACTTGAAAAACACAGAGACATAAACCAATATAACAGAATAGAGACTCTTCAATAAACACACAAGTCTACAGAAAACCAGTTTTTAAAAAAGGCATTCAGACCACACATACGTAATAGAAAAAGACAGTGTTTTCAGTAGATCATGTTAGAGAAATTGGACAACTCACATGCAAGGGGATGAAAATAGAAACATTTCTTATACAAGTTGCAAAAATCAAATACAACTAGAAAGAAAGCTCAACTATATTACTTGAAATCCTATGTTATATTTACATTTTTATATATTATATTTATATGTATAATTCACAAATACTGTAAACACATAAACCTATATTATATGTATGTTTATATATAATATAGGTTTTCAAATATAAATAATATAAATATAAAATGATATAACCACTAGAACAGATCTTAGGAAAAATACTCAAAAGAGTGGAATGTTTTGATGTAAGGATGTTTCAGACAAGATCCCAAAAGCTCAAGCAACAAAGTTAAAGGAAACAATTGGATTCCAAGATATTAAAATTATTCTGACTAACACAGAAAACAGTCGACAAAAGCAGGAAAGCAACCATCTTCTGAAAAATCAGAAAATATTTGCAAACTTTACATCTGAAAAAAATTGACTTTTTTTAATTAAAAAAAACCTATATGGTTTATTGGACAATAAACCTAAACAGACATATCTCAAGGAAGACATACAAAATGTCTAATAGGCATACAACAAAAATTGTAGTCAGAAGTTTTTGTGTTCTGCCCAGCCAGTCCCATACCATTCAGTAGCTATTCAGTCCCAAATAAACATGTGGAGGCTTATATTAATTATAAACTATTTGGCCTATGGCTCAGGCTTATTACTTGCTAATCCTTGCTCTTAAACTAACCCGTGATTCTATTTATGTTTAGCCACCTGGCTTGGTGCCAGTGCAGCATTATCATCTTTCTTTCTCTTACAGCTAGCATCTCCTTCTGCTCTTCTTTTTCCCAGAATTCTCCTTGTATAGTAACCCCACCTATACTTCCTGCCTGCCTCTTAGCCAATCAGCATTTCATTAAACCAATATTTACAGTGACAAATGTTTACAGTGTACAAATGCATAGTCCCATAGCATTTCCCCCTTCTTTTCCTTTTTAAAACAAGAATCCCAAATCTAATTTTCTTTGTATAACATTTCTTCTTCATCATTATTTATAACAACTTGTAACCAAAATTCTAAACAAAGATAAATAAGCATAATCAATTCTTGGCAGAATGTGGGTATAGTTCTCTAGACTACTTCCTACTGATTAGGGGTGCTGGTAATCTTACAGGGACCCTGAGAAAGTTCAGGAGTATGATCAAGTTCTGACTGGAATACTCTGTGAATCTAGGTCATCTCAGTCAGTTTCCTTGAAGCTATTCTGGATGTAGAGCTCAGAGAAAACTGCAACAGAGGTGCTCTGAAATGTTGGATCATCTGAACCATCTGTCCCCACTGGAGATTTTTCAGTGGGTTTTGGTTGATCAAATGTTATTTTCTTTAATTCAGAATAAATCCACTGCCTCTCATTTTCTGTAAAAATAAAAACAAAATTTCTTCTCCAGAGTAACATATTTTTTGACTTCAATTTTTAAGTCAAGGCATTTCCAAAATGTAGGTTGGATTAATCCAGTAATGTTTATAATCAAATGTTTTTCAGTAGCTTGTGTTACTTCCTCTGCAGTCAAAAAAATTCAAAAACAACAAAATAACATGTAGTATCCAGACTCTTTGTACATATTCCATCTTTATGTGGCTTATTACTATTTTTTTACTTTATTTCTTTTTTAAGAACTTTATCCCTTTTCCTTTTATCGCCCAAGTCTACATATATTTTCAAACATATTGTAAACTGTTTAGAGGCTTTTATTCCCCATCAGAGTCAGTCTTTACTGAATATCTTTTATCCTTTTCTGACCACACACTTAATTTGCTAAAGCATGGCTAGGATTAAAGGTTCAGCTATGGTAGTTTGCTTCACCCAGCTCCTTGGTCTGTGAGAGCTTAGCTTCATTTCAGAGTTACTGGCAGGAACAATGTTTACCACCCCAACTGTGAGAAATTTTAGGGTCTATACTACCACCAAATACAGCTTTCACCTGATGCTCATTTAAGTGTTTAACAGCAGAGCCTCTCAAAGGAGCATCACTTCTGTTTGCTGTCAGCAAACAGAGCTCTCTGGAAAAAAATGCTACAACAACAAATCTATCTTTGTCTCTATTCCCTGTTTGACGGCATAAATAGAAACCTTAAATCTGTCATATACAATTCATGCTTGTCCCAAGGCTCCTGTGAGGCTGCAGAAACCTGCCATGTTGTGTCACAAGCCAGCGCACCATTCTATACCACAGTCTACTTGAGAAACACAATTAGGAAGCTGTTTTTCACTCCTTTTCTGTGTTCTAGAACCCCTTTTCAGGATTTATATGGATGTACATGTATCACATTAGCCTGTCATTTGCAGTCATAAGTTTCTGTGTCCCATCTTGCCAGTCCCATGCCATTCAGTCCCAAATAAACATACAGAGGCTTATATTAATTATAAATTGTTTGGCCTATGGCTCAGGCTTATTCCTTGGTAGCTCTTACACTTAAACTAACTCATGCTTCTATTTAGGTTTAGGCATGTGGCTCAGTACATTTACTTTGGTGCAGTATGCTCATCTTGCTTCTTCTTCCCAGAGTTCTCTTTGTCTGGTACTTCCTATACTTCCTGTCTGCCTCCTGGCCAATCAGCATTTTATTAAATCAATATTTACATTGATAAATATTTACAGTGTTCTAGAGCATAGTTCCACAGCAATTAATTATCAAGAAATGCAAATCAAAACCAAGAGAAGATAGTAGCTTACTCGTAGAATAGTTACTATTAAAACACCAAAGAAAAGTGATGTATGCATATGCAGAAGGGAATCCTTGCAAACTGAAGGTAAAATATAAGTTAGCATGACTATTTTAGAAAATAGTATAAAGGCTTCTCAAAAAGTTAAAAACAAAACTACTCTATGATAAAGCTATCTTATTACTGGATAGATGTCTAAGAGGAAAAGAAATCAATATGTTGAAAATGTTGAGCAGATGTCTGGGTTTACATGTTCTCTGTACAACTATTTATAATAGATGAAAAATGAAGCAACTACCTGTATGGAATGAATAAAGTGAGAAAATGTATTATCAACACCTGTATGACTACTGTTTGGTCATAAAAAGAAAATTCTCAGTCAGTTCCGGTTCCAGTTCTGGGACCGGGTGCTGTCTGCAGAGCGTGTCCCAGAGCACTCTGTAGCAGGCAGAGATAAACTCTGCATGCCACGTTCCCCCCAGCTGCTGCTGAGGGAATTTGCATGGATACCCACCTCCAACTGAGCGAACAGATGAGGACTGGGGACCCTGAAGGACAGACTCAGACCCCACCCAGAGGTGAGGAGGGGTCAGCAGGCCCGAGCCCCTGTATCCCTGCCAGGGAGAGTTGAGCTCCCATCAGTTTCCGTTCCGGTTGCAGGACCAGATGCTATCTGCAGAGCGTGTCCCAGAGCTCTCTGGAGCAGGAGGAGATAAACTCTAACTGCCACAGTCCCCCCAGCTGCTGAGGGAGGTTGCACGGCCGCCACCCTGCCTCCAATTGGTCAAACAGAGAAAGATTGAAGACTTGAAATTCAGTCCCCTGCACAGTGCAGAAGTAGTGATTGAGCAGACCTTTTCCTCAGAGGTGACACGAGGCACACAAGTCCGAGTGCCACAACTGACCAGGAGCCACCTAATCGTGAAGTACTGAAGCCATAGGCAAACATCAGTGCAAAAACTTACATAATAATATAAAGGACAACAAGGTAACTCCAGAAGAAAGTGGCAATCCTACAAATACAAGACCTGAACTGAGCAATGAAGAGGAAACAGAAGGAAGCAACACCAAAAATTCCTTTTTGATGATCGTCGAAGCTCTCAAAGAAGATATGAAAAATAGCCTTAAAGAAATAGAAGAAAATACAAACAAAAAATTGGAAGAGATGAACAAATCTATGAAAGAAACATGCCAGGAACTAAAAGCTGAAATGGAAGCAATAAAAAAAGGCACAAAATGAGGCAAAGGTAGAAATAGAAAATCTGAAGAAAAAAGCTGGAACCACATATACAAGCATAACAAACAGAGTCCAAGAGATGGAAGATAGAATCTCTGAAGTGGAAGACTCAGTACCTCAAATAGATATATCAGTCAAAGAAAATAGTAAAACTAAAAAAGCCATAACTCAAAATGTTCAGGAAATCTGGGACATCATGAAAAGACCTAATCTGAGAATAATAGGAATAGAAGAAGGAGAAGAATACCAGCTCAAAGGCACAGATAATATTTTTAATAAAATCATAGAAGAAAACTTCCCTAACCTGAAGAAGGAAATGCCTATAAAGATACAAGAAGCTTACAGAACACCAAATAGATATGACCCCACCAAAAAATCAGTGTGCCACATTATAATCAAGCCAAAAAACATACGGAACAAAGAAAAAATTTTAAGGGCTGCAAAAGGAAAGGGTCAACTTATGTATAAAGGCAGACCCATCAGAATAACACCTGACTATTCAATGGAAACGATGAAAGCTAGAAGGGCTTGGTCAGAAGTTATACAGACACTAAAAAAGCATGGCTGCCAAACTAGAATACTATACCCTGCAAAATTATCAATCACCATAGATGGAGTAAACAAGATATTTCAGGACAAAATCAGACTGAAACAATATCTATCTACTAATCCAGCACTACAGAGAGTATTAAAGAGAAAACTCCAACCTAAAGACCCCAGATACACCCATGAAACCACAAACAATCAATAAGTCCATAGAAGAATACTCCAGAGAAAGGAAATACAAACAAGTTACCACCAAAAATGACAGGAAATATCAATCAATGGTCACTAATTTCCCTTAATATCAATGGACTCAACTCTCCTATAAAACATCACACACTAACAAGATAGATACAATAACAGAAGCCATCCTTCTATTGCCTACAAGAGACACACCTCAACTGCAAGGACAGACACAGGCTTAAAATAAAGGGCTGGGAAAAGATTTTCCAATCAAATGGTCCTAAGAAACAAGCGGGGGTTGCAATCCTAATATCTAACAAAGTAGACTTTAAGCTAAAAGCAATAAAAAGGGACCAAGATGGTCACTACTTATCCATCACAGGAAAAATTGGTCAAGAGGAGATTTCAGTCCTGAATATTTATGCCCCTAATATAAGGCACCTACTTATGTAAAAGAAACACTGCTAAAGCTCGAATCCCACATCAATTCTTACACCCTAATAGTGGGAGACTTCAATACCCCACTTTCAACCCTGGATAGGTCAACCAGACAGAGACTCAACAGAGAAATAAGGAGTCTAAAAGAGGTTATGATGCAAATGGATTTAATAGATATCTACAGAAGCTTCTACCCAAACACAAAGGAATATACATATTTCTCAGCGTCTCATGAAACTTTCTCCAAAATTGACCACATAATTGGTCATAAAGCAAATATCAACAGATACAAAAAAATGGAAATAATCCCTTGTAACATATCAGACCACCAGGGCCTAAAGTTAGAGTTCAACAACATCAAAAATCAAAGAAAGCCTACCAACTCATGGAAACTAAACATCACTTAGCTGAACCATCTCTGGGTCAAGGAAGAAATTAAGAAAGAATCAAACTCTTCCTAGAATTTAATGGAAATGAATCCACAACGTATTCAAATGTGTGGGACACAATAAAAGCAGTCTTCAGAGGAAAATTCATAGCGCTAGATGCCTACATGAAAAACCTAGAGAAATCCCACACTAGAGACCTAACAGCTCAGCTGAAAGCCTTAGAACAGTTAGAAGCAAGCTCACATAGAAGGAGTAGATGGCAGGAAATAATCAAACTTAGAGCTGAAATCAATACAATTGAAACAAACAAAAAAAAATACAAAGAATCAACGAATCTAAGAGTTGGTTCTTTGAGAAAGTTAACAAGATAGATAAGCCCTTAGCCAAACTAATCAAAAAACAGAGAGAGAGTGTGTTCAAATCAACAAAATCAGAAATGAAAAGGGAGACATAACAACAGACCCCCAGGAAATACAGAGAATTATCAGATCATATTTTGAAAATCTGTATTCCACAAAAATGGAAAACCTAGAAGAAATGGACAGCTTTCTGGACAGGTACCATCTACCAAAATTAAATGAAGATCAGATTAATTACCTAAACAGGCCTATAACCCTTAAGGAAATTGAAGCTGTCATTAAAAGCCTCCCTAAAAATAAAAGCCCTGGTCCAGATAGTTTTAGTGCCGAATTGTAGCAGACATTCGAAGAAGAATTACTACCGTTACTCCTCAAACTATTTCACACAGTAGAAACTGAAGGAATATTGCTAAATTCCTTTTATGGGGCCTCAATTACCTAATACCCTAGCCACTCAAAGACACAACAAAGGAGAATTACAGACCAATTTCCCTCATGAATATTGATGGGAAAATTCTCAACAAAATTTTGGCAAATTGTATACAACAGTGTATAAAAGATATTATCCACCACGACCAAGTAGGCTTCATCCCAGAAATGCAGGGCTGGATTAACATACAAAAAACTGTAAATATTATCCATCACATAAACAAACTAAAGGAACAAAACCACATGATCATATCCTTAGATGCGGAAAAAGCCTTTGACAAAATTCAACACTCCTTTATGATTAAAGCCCTGGAGAGATCAGGAATACAGGGAGAATATCTAAATATTATAAAGGCAATTTACAAGAAGCTGACAGCCAGTATCAAACTTAATGGAGAAAAACTCAAATCAATCCTGTGGTGGAATGTTCTCTGTACGATGTAAATAAATAACTGTTTGGACCCGTGCAGGGCACTGTAGAAGTGGGTGGAGAATCAGAGGCAGCCAGGCAGGTAGGAAAGGGTGGAGTTACTCACTCTGCATCAGACCCCCAAGAGGAGCAGACATGTAAGAGGTACTGGCCAGCCACGGGCTGAGCCACATGGTGGGAAGATTAATAGAAATGGGTTGATTTAAGAATAAAGAGCTAGCTAGTAATGGGCATAAGACATGGGCCAAACAGTGTTAAAGTATATAAGCATGTGATTTATTTCTTTTGGGGGACAAAAGCCGCGGGCGCACAGACCAGGTTCCAAACCGCAGGCGCCACACGCGCGCACCAGGCACAAATCTCCAGACCCAACACGGGTCAGGAAAAACTTACTACAACAGATGGCGTTCCCAACATTGGGCATGAACACCTGCATAAAGCCTGAGAAAGTTTAAAACGGTTTTTTGAATTGCGTAATTGAATTGATTTACGGTACAGAGACAGTGTGGTGTTCAGGCAGGAATTGAAAAATGGCGCGTCCTCAGCACACAGCTTAAACTCATACGTTTCACGACAGGATTGGCACAAGTGTGATTGATTTAAGGTTTCTGTTTATACTGAACAGAAAGGAAACAGTTTAAAAAGGTTTTTCTCGTAATAGCATTTCCTGAGCCCGCTCTGTGCCAACAGCGGCAGACCGGCAGCGGGCTCCTCTGCCATATTGAGAAGCCTCCAAGAAGGGCAGAGTCAGCAATTAAAGTGATATCCACATTTTAAAAGCTCTTTGAGTTAGAAAATGATTAAGAATTCTCAATAAGACAGATTTAGACTCTCAAAACCACTAAATGGGGTACAATGTATGTAAAATATGCATAATCTTCAGAGAGAGAGAGAGAGAGAAAGAAAAAAAGAGGGTAAAGAAACCCTTTAAGAAAGAGAAATAAGGAAATAAAGATAAAAAACCACGAAAGATGGCTAATAAGCAGAGAGTCTGGATTATGGTTATTGCGCTTTGTTTTAATTTTTTAACTTTTAATGAGCTAATTGCAGAGAGACAATTTATTGCTAAGGCTGCTAAGTTAAACCAATACTTATATTTTAAAGATGTCTTGACTTAAAAATCTGTTTATAAGAATATGTTACTTGGGAAAAGAGTTTCTGCTTTTGTCTCCACAGAAGATCAAAACCTGTGGATTGGTTCTAGGCAAATGTGGTTCCATCTACCAAGGCCACCTGAATGAACATTCTCAGCTTCCAAGAAGCCAGTTAAGATGATCCAGCTTCAAAACCCCATGAGATTGTCATTGTCCTTTGACAGCAGGAAGTAGTAAAAGAAAGAGCTTCGTCCAATTTCCCAAAAATATTACTTATTAATGCCTGTTTTTATTATAAATGGTTAATGGTCATAGTCAATTTCTTAAAATAAAAAAACTTGGGGGAGGAGGATATGTTACAGGAATGATTAGAAAAGATAAGTGGATTTTGGTTTATTGATACAAACTTAAGGTCAATTTTGTTATGTTGTATGTATTTTTCTACTCTTGATTAAGGTATGATGCTGATGTAACTCATTTAAAATTGTAATGTGTAATTGAGAAATGCAGATTAATAGTCATCTATGATAAGCAAACTTATAGTCATGTTAGTTAGGTTTTTGTAGGTATGCAAAGATATATTTCAGTTAGATAGGTAGTTTTCAAACATTTCAAAGACATGCAGAATATGGCACTTAAGATATTTTAAGAACTTAGACTTTTCTGGACAGTGAGACAGGTCTGTTCCTGGCAGCACCAACGTATTTCAGAGAAAGGATGGGCACTGAAGAAACTTCATGTGGAATTTACTTTGTGGCAACATTTAGCCACTGGACAAGAAACTGTTCTGGTATTGACTGCTTGATAGTATGCTGTATAAACTGGACATGCAGGTTCCATAGGAAAGTGACCTCTGAATGTGGGCAGAACAAGCTGAGATGGTCCTTCAGGTTCCTGCTTTGCAGAAAACATTGCCAGACATTCTTCAGGACACAAGGAGAAGTAACTGATGGACTGTGTCAGATTTCCTGCATCACTGAAAGGTTTGACAGAGACTTTGGGCCTAATGGCTGAAGATGGATGCCCCAACGTTACAAAGGAACTTTGGGTGACTGTCCAGGCAGATAAATGTCATCTCTGTCATTTTCTAGACTTTGGAAGTTGCTTGCACTTCTTGTTTATTTGCATAATATTATATCCTTCTGTGGTCTTTGATGTGGTTGAAGGTTTAATAATTA
>PVIH01011389.1:35928-69735 GCA_004025045.1 Sigmodon hispidus
TTAGATATGAAACTTTAGACTCACAATGATAAGGTAGATAATGGAATATTCTCTTTAATTTTGGAATACAAATAGACTGGATATTGTGACTGTAATTCTTGCTTGAGAGCTGTTCTGTTGTGTGTAATTTTGCTATATGGAAATTGAAACCTTCCTTTTTAATTAGACAGAAAAGAGGAAATGTGGTGGAATGTTCTCTATCCGATGTAAATAAATAACTGTTTAGACCCATGCAGGGCACTGTAGAAGTGGGTGGAGAATCAGAGGCAGCCAGGCAGGTAGGAAAGGGTGGAGTTACTCACTCTGCATCTGACCCCCAAGAGGAGCAGACATGTAAGAGGTACTGGCCAGCCACGGGCTGAGCCACGTGGTGGGAAGATTAATAGAAATGGGTCAATTTAAGAAGAAAGAGCTAGCTAGTAATGGGCATAAGACATGGGCCAAACAGTGTTAAAATATATAAGCATGTGATCCATTTCTTTTGGGGGACAAAAGCTGCAGGCGCATAGACCAGGTTCCAAACCGCAGGCGCCACACGCGCGCACCAGGCACAAATCTTCGGACCCAACATGGGTCAGGAAAAACTTACTACTACACAATCCCACTAAAATCAGGAACTAGACAAGGATGTCCTCTCTCCCCTTATCTATTCAATATAGTTCTCGAAGTTTTAGCTAAAGCAATAAGGGAACGAAAAGAGATTAAGGGCATACAAACTGGAAAAGAAGAAGTGAAGCTATCTCTATTTGCAGATGATATGATTGTATACATAATTGACCCACAAAATTCTTCCAAGGAACTGCTACAGCTGATAAACACCTTCAGCAATGTAGCAGGATACAAGATTAACTCAAAGAAATCAGTAGCCCTTCTATACACTAAAGATAGAAGGGCTGAAAAAGAAATAAGGGTAATGTTACCCTTCAAAATAGCTGCAAATAGTATTAAATACCTTGGAGTAGCTATAACCAAAGAAGTAACAGATCTATTTGACAAAAATTTTAAATCACTGAAGAAAGAAATGGAAGAGGATATCAGAAAATGGAAAGCTCTCCCATGTTCCTGGATTGGTAGGATCAACATAGTAAAAATGGCAATTCTACCAAAGGCAATCTACAGATTCAATGCACTGCCTATCAAAATCCCAACACAATATTTTTTGGACCTTGAAAGAACAATACTCAATTTCATTGCGAATAACAGGAAAGCCCGGATTGCCAGAATAATTATACTCAACAAAAGAACCTCAGGAGATATCACCATCCCTGACTTCAAGTTATACTATAGAGCTACAGTAATAAAAACAGCCTGGTACTGGCATAAAAACAGACTTGTGGACCAATGGAATAGAATTGAGGATCCAGACATTAACCCAAAAACCTATGAACACCTGATCTTTGACAAAGAGGCCCAAAACATTCAATGAAAAAAAGATAGTTTATTTAACAAATGGTGTTGGCATAGCTGGATGGAAGTATGTAGAAAAATGCAAATAGATCCGAGCCTGTCACCCTGCACAAAACCCAAATCCAAGTGGATCAAAGACCTCAACATAAACCCAGCCACTTTGAACTTGATATAAAAGAAAGTGGGAAATACACTTCTACAAATTGGCACAGGTGACCACTTCCTAAATATAACACCAGTGGCACAGGCACTAAGACCAACAATCAATAAGTGGGATCTCCTGAAGCTAGGAAGCTTTTGTAAAGCCAAGGACACGCTCAATAAGACAAAATGACAGCCTACAGAATGGGAAAAGATTTTCACCAACCCTACAAGTGATAGAGGACTGATCTCTAAGATATATAAAGAGCTCAAGAATCTAGAGCCCAAAGCCTTGAGTAACCCAATCAAAAAATGGGGTTCAGATCTAAAAAGGGAATTCTCAGCAGAGGAACTACGAATGGCTGAAAGGCACCTGAAAAAGTGCTCATAATCTTTAGCCATCAGAGAAGTGCAAATCAAAATAATTTTGAGATACCACCTAACACCTGTTAGATTGGCTAATATAAAAGGCATAGAGGACAACCTATGTTGGAGAGGATGCGGATCAAGGGGAACACTATTCCATTGTTGGTGGGAGTGTAAGCTTATTCAGCCATTTTGGAATGCAGTATGGTGGTTCTCAGAAAACTGAGAATCAATCTCCCCAACGATCCAGCAATATCACTTCTGGGTGTATACCCTAAAGATGCACATTCACACTCCAAAGGTATTTGCTGAACTATGTTCATAGCAGCATTATTTGTAATAGCAAGAACTTGGAAACAACCTAGATGTCCCTCAACTGAAGAATGGATTAACAAACTGTGGTACATCTACAGAATGGAATACTACTCAGCAGTAAGAAAAAATGATATCCTAAAATTTGCAGGCAAATGGATGGATTTGGAGAATATCCTCCTGAGCAAGGTATCACAAACTCAGAAAGATAAGCAGGAGATGTACTCACTCATTAGTGATCTCTAAACAAACAAGCAAGAAAAAAGCCAAGCATGCCCAAGCTGCAAACCACAACCACTGAACAGCTTGGGATCAGAAACACCCTGGACTGACCCTTCAGATCCCACTCTAACTATAGGAACACCTGACTCACTCTTGAGGGAGCGGGAACAAAACTGGATTTGCCAGGAGTGGAGACTGATCCATGTGTTATTGGGTCAGTGGGACCTTAGGACTGTCTGCTGCCTGCCCAGGGAGGAGATGGGGAGTTGTGGAGAAGAAAAAATGACCTGATGTGGCGGGAGGGAGAAGGGACCTTGAATAAGGATATACAGGGATGGAAAAAAAATTCAGAGGGAAAGCTGAACACAAAGTAAATATATGTGTAACAATCTTATTTTTATTATCACCCTTGATAAGTCATGCTTATGATTTTTATCTTCTTTATAGTTATTGTTAACTTATCAGCATTTTAAATTCATTTTACTGTTTTTCTTGATAAATACAAAATAAATAAAGAAAAAAAAGAAAATTCTCTCATTTGCAACAAGGATAAATCTCAATGTTCATATCAATTAAGAAAAAAATTCAGGCACTTAAAGACAAGTATGACATGATCAAAATATACAGGGTACTCTATAAATATCTATAATTATTATGTAACAGCTAAATCTAAGTTTAATTTCCAAATTTGCATTAGCAAAAATAAAACCTCACTTGAATTCACTGCTTCCAGAATAGAATTATTTATTGAAACATATATCTTCTTCACTTATTTCTAAAATTACAATTTCTGCTAGACAATGCTTGAACAAATTTTTAGGTTACTTTCTAAATTAAAGATAGAAAGAAATAAAGTACTACAAACTGTATCTTTTTCTGATGATGTTGGCTCATTAAGTCTCAATCTCTGTAGATGGCGGTGTGGACACCAGTGTTGATGTTTCATTAGCAATCTGTGTTGATGATTTTTCACGTGTGTTCTTTGACCTAGAGATATCATGACATTGTTATCAAAACAAACTAAATATTGACCTGCACTTTCCCTCATGCCAGCATATTGTACAAAAAGGGTACCAGTTAGAATTTGAGGAATTAACACACAAATTCTCTTGAGAGTTTGACCAAATTACTTCAAGTTGCCTATTGTTTTCAGTTTAAAGTAGTGAGAGCAATAGTTTATAATCTGTCTCCATGGAGATTATAGCATATCAAAACTTATCATCTGGTCCACAAATCCCAGATTTGTATATGTAGAAAATAGGCATGTAAAAATGACAATGTTTAAAACAGAATTCGTAATCCTCTCTCTATTCCTGTATATAATTGTAAAAGTTCCCTTTAATGCTAGGATACTTATCTTAACTAAGACTGTTCTTTCCTCTCACTCTTTCTTCATACCTGTCACTCAAGAAACCTCCCCACTGACAACATAACCTTAACCCTCCTCCTCTTTTCCACTTCTTCAGTCTAGACTGTTAGCATCTGTCTCTTGACTACTGTTGCTGTCTCTTCAAAATGCTCCTTCATTCGTGTCTTCTATGACTTCTCTCCACATCCCAGTGGGAGAGCCTTCTAGATTATAGATCAAATTCTCATGTTTCTTTGGTTTATACATTTCCTTGGATTGAGATTGGTGTATATAAAAACAAAAACCCACAGAGTTTTAATTTAAAGACTACATATCCAGCTGAAGGAAGGGAAGAAAAATGGTATGAGCAAAGGAATCAAGATAATGATGAAGTCCACAGAGATGGCTGACCCAAGCTAATGGGAGCTCATTGAATCTGAAATGACATTGAAGAAATGTTCATGGAAAGGAACTAAACTCTCCAAATGTAGATGACAGTTGAATGGCATGAGCAATTTCTGGAGTCTCTTGCAGTAGGACCAGAGCTTATTCCTGGTGTATGAACTGGCTTCTCAAAGTCCATTCCCTACAGAGGAACACTTTACTCAGCCTTGATACTGGTGGGAGGGACTAGGTCCTACCTCAACTGGTTATGCCAGACCAAGTTGACTCACCTTGGGAGTCCTAACCCTCTCTGAGGAATGGATGGGGGGTGGGGTGAGAAAGGCTGGGGAGAATTGGGAAGAGGGAAAGGGGGAAAATGGTGGGTAAGTGAAAATTTTTTTAAAAAATAAAAGAATATATAATGACAGCAAAATACATCACATGATACCAATTATGTTTATGGTTTCTATTGTCACTTCCTAATATCTTATTTCGATTTATCTTTTCATCATGCATTGCGTTCCATGAAAAAATCTGAACAAGTGGGTGGGTATTTAACTATATTAATTTTATCAAATAAGATCTCATTTTTACCTTATGCCTCAGTTGGACCTACCTCAGGCTTACAGTTGCTGCCTTTTTCTCTCCATCTACTGCCCTGAGCCCTATGCTGTATTGTGGATAAACTTGTTCTTACAAAAACAAAAAACAAACAAACATTTTTTTTCTATTTTTTAAAAAGTTTTTTAAAGACAAAAGACAGGGTTTCTCTGTGTAGCCCTGGCTGCCCTGACACTCACTCAGGCTGGCCTGTAACTTAGAGGTCTTCTTCCCTCTGTCTCCCCAGTGAGGGGATTAAAGGCATACACTACCACTACTGCAGGATCAGTAAAATATCTTAAAACTAGGCTGGAGAGATGGCTCAACACTTAAGAGTATTTGTTGCTTGTTCAGAGGACCCTGGTTCAATTCTAAGCACCCATATAGAGGTTTTATTATATACCCTTTTCTGGCTTCAACAGACACAAGAATCACACAGGCTAAACACCTGTAAACATAGGATAAAAAAAAATCAAATCTATTCTTAAGAAGAAAGAATCTTATACTGAACTCACCACAAACAAAAATGCTTGTCAATAGCCTACTTTTAGGAGTGTTTGATATTGGAAACTGCTGAGACTGTGGAATCAAGTTTTTCTTCAATATCCTCTTCATGGTGGACTTTTCCAGACCCCTTGGAATTTTTTTAAAATAACATTTATAACTAGTACTATTGTGTCTAGTTTCTCAGTCACATCAAGTTATCATACAGCTTACCTTTTCAATTTAAAATTAGTATAGAGAATCGTCCCAAAGATGATAAATGAAATAAACAGAATAATAAATACAACTGCAGTTTTCTTCCAATTTTCAGAACAATTCATGGCACCTGAAAAACATAAACCAAAACATTTATTTTCCCCTCTGGTTCTATTATACTGCTCTCTTGGAGCCTTTAATTTGTAATGTTTTTGCTATCCCTTTAATTGACATTCCAATTTATTCTACAAGATGTTTTCTCATTGCCATGGAAAGAAAAGAAAAATCCTAGGTACTAGTTTCTTCTTTCATTGAATATAATTAGGAATGTGCATGCCTTTAAGTGAAGCACTGTGGCTTTGCTTTTGACAACATTGATGTGGTTTTATCTACTTTCTACTATGCTTTTTCAATATGATACTACATAACCATTTACATGTGTTGAATTGGTCAAACATGAATAATTTGATACTAAAATATGAACTCTGGTTTGAAGGCAATTCCAGCAAAGCAAATAACCTGCACAAAAATTTCACAAGAATCAGTAATTCACATTCTTAATATTTATTACAAAGCTGAGCAAGCAATAAAGAACCAGATTCTGAATCGATGAGTTATTTCTCATGGATACCCACATTTTAATAAATAATTGAAACTAACCACAATATCACAGCCAGTAGATTTATAGAGGATACTTATAGTATTTAATTCCTATAACCCAATGGTTTGAACTGGAAAAAGTGACAAGTAAAAGGAGCTGGCCATCTCCAGTTTCAAGAAACAAACATAAGGCACATACATCTCTAATAATTTTGAGACTCCTTAAAATAGCATTAAAATATAAACTATTAAATAAAAAAGAGTAAGAATATTGGCACAGCCTTCAGTTAACCAGAACTACATACTTTCAACTCAAAACAGCAAATGGTCCTGATAGATACTTTAAACTTTCCCTTGAAACTTCAAATCCCAGGACATTGTCTGCACTGATCTTAATATTCTGACCTTCCATGATCCCACAAAACATCCCACTGAGCTCTCAATACTCAATGGCATTTTTAGCCTCTAGTTTCAAAGTTTTTCCATAATTCTTCACAAATAAGATGATCAGCTCTGTCACAGGAATACCCTTTTATCCTTACACAAATTTTTCTTAGTTAGGACTTCTGTTGTTGCAATGACCCACCATGAACAAAAATCATGCTGGGTAGGAAAGGATTTATTCATCTTATACTTCCATTGTACTGCTCATCATCAAAGGAACTCAGGACAAGAACTCAAGCAGGGCAGGAAACTGGAGGCAGGAGCTGATGCAGAGGCCATGGAGGGGTGACTAGTTTGCTCTACATAGATCGATCACCTTGCTTTCTTATAGACTAGGATCACCAGCCCACATTAAGCAGGTCACTCTGGCATCCATCACTAATTAAAAAAAATGTCATATAAGCTTGTCTACAGCCCTATGGAGGTATTTTCTTCCTTGAGGTTCCTTCTTTTTAAATGACTTTAGCATGTGTCAAGTTGAAATAAAACTATTGATCACAGTGTCTAGAGGCTCGTATATTTGAATGCTTAGTCATCAGAAAGTGGCACTACTTGAAAATTAGGAGGAGTGCTCTAGCTGGAATAAATGTGGCATTTTTGCAGAAGTATATTACTGGTGGGCTTTGAGGTTTCCAAGGCCCATTGACTATCTCTTCCTGCTGCCTATGGATCTCTATGTAGAACTGGCAGCCACTTCTCCAGGACCATGTGTGCCTGTATGCTTCTATGTTCCTAACCATGCGATTAATGGACTAAACCTCTGAAAATCTAACCCTCAGTTAAATGCTTTCTTTATAAGAGTTTTTGTGCTAAGATTCCAAACAATAGTGGGGAAGGTACCTCAACTGGTCTTCTCCTGTGATGAAATTGATGATTACCCTAATTGTTATCCTAGAACCTTCACCCAGCAACTGATGGAAGCAGATGCAGAGATCCACAGCTAAGTACTGGGCTGAGCTCCCAGTCCAGCCAAAGAGAGAGAAGAGAAATGATATGAGCAAAGGAGTCGAGTTCATGATGGGAAAACACACAAAGAGAGCTGACCCAAACTACTAGGAGCTTACTGGCTCTGTCTAACAGCTGGGGTTCCTACACGGAACCAAACTACATCCTCTGAATGTAGATGACAGCTGTATGGCTTGGGCAGTTTGTGGAGCCTCTGGCACTGGGACCAGAATTTATCCCTAGTTTGTGAACTAGCATTTTGGAACTTATTTCCTATAGAGGAATACCTTGTTCAGCCCTGATACAAAATGGAGAGGCTTGCTTCTGCCTATATGTGATATGCTAGACATTGTTGTCTCCTCCATGGGAGATCTTATCTTATGTGAGGAGTGAATGGGGTGGGGAGGCTGGGGGGGAGTGGTCAATGGGAGAAGGGGAGGGAAAGGGAATTGTGGTTGGTGTGTAAAAAAAACACTCTTAAATTTAAAAATGGCAGGCAACTCACACCCCTGTTCAGAGCAGAGTCAGAGGTAAGCAGAATACAGCTCCTGGGCTGCCCATCCAGAAAATCCATCTCCCGGATTGGGGCCACACTCATGGGTCTGATCTCAGACTCTTTCTAGAAGACAAGCCCTAGGATTTAGCTGTGAGGGGCCTCCACCAGTGACCCATAAAAGAATGGAACTCACACAACCAGGCCCCACCTCCAAGATGAACTACATCATCAGAAAAGGACTGAGGCCTTTGAAACTCAGACCCCTGTCCAGAACAGAGACAGAGATCAATCACTCCTCTTGCTGAGAGCAGACAGGAGACACACAAGCTCTCTAGCCACACTGACTAAGAGATGACTAATTGGGAACCACTGAAGCCATAGGCAGATGCCAGTGCAAGAATACATATAACAATATAAAGAACAATAGGGCAACAACAAGAAGAAACTTGTGGTTCTACAACTATAAGATCTAAACAGAACAATGAAGAAGAAACAGAAGGAAACAACAACAAAACACCTTTATGAAGATTATTGAAACTTTCAAGGAAGATATAAAAAATTCCCTTAAAGAAATAGAAGAAAATACAAACAAAAAATTGGAAGAGATGAGCATATCCTTGGAAGAAAACCAAGAAAAAAAAAGATGAAAAATGAAAGAAACATTCCAGGAACTAAAAATTGAAATAGAACTAATAAAAAAAAAAGACACAAAATGAGGTAAAGGTAGAAACAGAAAATCTGAAAAAAAAAAAAAGAGCTGGAACTACAGATACAAACATAACCAACAGAATCCAAGAGATGGACGAGAGAATCTCTGAAGTGGAAGACTCAAAGAAATCAGTAGCCCTTCTATACACTAAAGATTGAAGGGCTGAAAAAGAAATAAGTGTAACATTACCCTTCAAAATAGCTGCAAATAGTATTAAATACCTTGGAGTAACTATAACCAAAGAAGTAACAGATCTGTTTGACAAAAAATTTTAAATCACTGAAGAAAGAAATTGAAGAAGATATCACAAAATGGAAAGATCTCCCATGTTCCTGGATAGGTTGTATCAACATAGTAAAAATGGCAATTCTACCACAGGCAATCTACAGATTCAATGCACTGCCCATCAAAATCCTAACACAATATTCTTTGGACCTTGAAAGAACAATGCTCAATTTCATTTGGAATAACAGGAAAGCCAGGATTTCCAAAACAATTTTGTTCAACAAAAGAACCTCAGGAGGCATCACCATCCCTGACTTCAAACTATACTATAGAGCTACAGTAATAAAAACAGCCTGGTACTGGCATAAAAGCAGACTTGTTGACTAATGGAATAAAATTGAGGATCCAGTATTAACCCAAGAAGCTATGAACACCTGATCTTCAACAAATAGGCCCAAAATATTCAATGGAAAAAAGATAGTATATTTAACAAATGGTCTTGGTGTAGCTGAATGGTAGTGTGTAGAAAAATGCAAATAGCTCCAAGCCT
This sequence comes from Sigmodon hispidus, assembly GCA_004025045.1. Taxonomy (NCBI): domain Eukaryota; kingdom Metazoa; phylum Chordata; class Mammalia; order Rodentia; family Cricetidae; genus Sigmodon; species Sigmodon hispidus. The sequence continues at coordinate 45,377 of PVIH01011389.1, forward strand.
GTCACCTTGCACAAAACTCAATTTCAAGAGGACTAAAAACCTCAACATAACCCCTCCACTTTGAACTTGATAGAAAAGAAAGCGGAAAATACACATCTACAAATTGGCACAGGCCACCACTTCCTAAATATAACACCAGTGGCACAGACAATAAAATCAACAATCAATAAGTGGGATCTCCTGAACCTGAGAAGCTTCTGTAAATCCAAGGACACTGTCAATAGGACAAAAAGACAGCCTACAGAATGGGAAAAGATTTTCACCAACCCTATATGTGATAGAGGACTGATCTCTAAGATATATAAAGAACTCAGGAATTTAGATCCCAAATCCTTGAATAACCCAATCAAAAAATGGGGTTCAAATCTAAAAAGGAAATTCTCAGCAGAATTACTAATGGCTGAAAGGCACCTGAAAAAGTGCTCATCATCTTTAGCTATCAGAGAAATGCAAATCAAAACAACTTTGAGATACCACCTGACACTTGTCTGATTGGCTAAAATAAAAGACACAGATGACTGCCTATGCTGGAGAGGATGTGGACCAAGGGGAACACTCCTCCATTGTTGGTGGGAGTGTAAGCTTGTTCAGCCACTTTGGAATGCAATATGGAGGTTTCTCAGAAAATTGAGAATCAATCTCCCCAAGGACCTAGCAACACCACTTCTGGGTGTATACCCTAAAGATGCACATTCACACTCCAAAGGTATTAGCTCAACTATGTTCATAGCAGAGTTATTTGTAATAACAAGAACCTGGAAACAACCTAGATGCCCCTCAACTGAAGAATGGATTAACAAACTGTGGTACATCTACACAATGGAGTACTACTCAGCAGTAAGAAAAAATGATATCCTAAAATTTGCAGGCAAATGGATGGATATGGAGAATATCCTCCTGAGTGAGGTATCACAAACCCAGAAAGATAAGCAGGGGATGTACTCACTCATTAGTGGACTTTAAACAAACAAACAAACAAGAAAAAAGCAAAGCATGCCCATGCTGCATACCACAACCACTGAACAGCTTGGGATCTGAAACTCCTCGGATCCCACTCCCCCTGGAGGAACACTTGACTCAGTCTTGAAGTTGGGGGAAGAAAATTGGATTTCCCAGGAATGGAGGCTGAACTAAGCAATATTGGGACCTTGGGACCTTGGGACTTCCTGAGCAGGGGGGGATGGGGAATTGTGGAGAAGAGAGAATGACCTGATGTGGTGGGAGGGTAAGGGACCTTGAATAAGCATATACAAGGATAGAAAATGTGACTTCTTCATTCATAATATTAAAAAAGAAAAAGAGAAAAAAGAAAAAAATTAAAAATGGTTTCTCCTTTTATACAATATATGTTGACCATAGTTTTTTCTTTTCCCTGTACTAGCTCTTCCCTTCCATCTCCCTTCCCCCTAGATCCATTGCCCCTATATTTCCCTTACCTCTTCTTCATTGTGTTTACTGCTTGGGCCTCACCACCTCCCTGGTGACTGAACTAACCAGCTTTATTAGTGTTGCTAGTGAACCTCAAATAATTAACTGTAAAATGAATTATTTATTATGTATTTATCTGGATTAAAATAACGTTTCTTTATAGACAGAAACTAATTTCATTACATTTTACTCATTTATTGAGTGTGTATGTTTTTACATCAGTACACATTCCACAGTGGAAGTTAAGGAACAGACTGTGGGACTTGGTTTTGAGGTTCAAGCTCAGGTTGTTCTGTTTGCCAGCAAGTGCTTTATGACCTGAGCAACTCTCTTGCTGAAGACTGTGTATCTGCCCACTGTGATCATCTAAGGAATCTTCATTTTTATTTACAGGTGCTATATAGTTGTAAATAATATTATTAGAAATCTATTTTTCAGATAAGAAGTTGAAATGTCTAAATACATGTAATATATAAAGCAGGAAAGATTTAAGTGACAACTTTGTGTGACCTATGTCCAACACTCCCACAAGCTGACAGTGTAAAAAAAAGTATGAACTTGAGGAAGGAAATAACATTGCTATATTATATGAGATTCACTTGCAACACTAATAAAGATGGCTAGTTCAGTCACCAGGGATGGGGTAAAGCCAAAGCAATAAACACAATGATGTAGATGCAATTGGATAACAGAACCTAGATAGACTTCTTTGGCTCCAAAGAAGAAAGAAAAGAATGAGAGTGTTGTCAAATGTCTTGGTCCATATTCTAATAGTCAGACTCAGAATAGCAAGATATTTGGGATTTATGAAAGCATAACAGAAACTAGATAAGGGAATTGAATAAATACACCAAAAATAAAATAAACAGAAAAGTAAAATAAGCCAAAAAGTAAAATAAACTGAAAAGATATATCTTAGGAAATACTATGGAGAAAGAAGGGGCTGTAGAGGCTCTAACAGTGCCTCAACTAATCAGTAAAGGGAGGACTTTACCTTCTGAAGTCAGTAATTAGAAATGGGCACTGATATTGTTTATTGTCGACATCTGTGCATTTGATGAAACAACATCAGTGGAAATTATCTGTTTAATAAAACAAAATAAATCATCAGTAGATAGCTGTAACTTAATTGAGGTTTATGACTTAACTGAAAAATGTAAAATAATATGTTTAAATTATTTCACCAAGGCACATACAAAAGAGAGAAAGTTAGTTAAAAACAATTCAAGAAAATCACAAAAAATAGACTGTCAGAAAATAAGCATATACAAACTCAGAAGCCAAAGAATAAAAGAAATGAGGTAAAAGATATGAAGAAGCATCTGAAAGTTCATCAGGTCAAACAGAATTAGTTAATTTCAAAAAATGCAATTTGAAATTGCTAATTAAAACTTGAAAGTATAAAGGGGCACAAAGCCTTTCTAAATAAATAGTGGCAAAAACTTGCCAAGTATATAAAAGAAAACGTCCAAGACAGTCATGAAGCTATACAAATCACAATAGAATGAAGCCCAACAAATTAAATACTACAACCAGGATTTTATAGGGTAAAGCTGGGTAGGAATGGTATTACCAAGATTTTAATGACAAATCAGAAGAAAGAAGGCTGTTATGTGTGAGAGAGCTTCAAAAAAATGAGCAGAAAAATCCAATCCACTGAAGAAATCTTGCAGGTTAAAGTGGGAAAAACACCACAGTCACTATCAAAGCAAAAAGAATAACTGTCAAATAAAAATGCACATGGATAAAATGTCACTCAAAGATAAAAGAGACATAGAGAGGAATATTTTCTCAAACAAATCTTCAGGAGTGTATCTTTATTACATTGACTTATCATAAATATTAAAGGGATGAATTCAAGTTGAAATGAAAGGATGTATAATAGCAACATAATAGCATATCAAATATAAAAGCCATTGTTAAAGGTAAATGAATGAACAAACACAGATGACTACAGTATTGCATTGCTGGCCAGTAAGTCATTATTATTGTAGTTTAAAAGCAAAATACTACTTAATAATACAAAATATCATTTAATAAAACAAACAAAGTAGATGTAACTACAAATTTATATTTTTGAACATACAAGATGTGAAGAAAAAAGTAAAAATAAAAAGTAACATATGATAAAAATTTAGTCATAAATAAATATAAATATATATGCACCCACAATAAGTATCAAAATATCAAATATACACACAGATACACACCCAATCACACAGACACACACAAATTACCAGAACTAAAGCAGATTAAATAATATAAAATTATGACTTTCAAAACACATTTAAATAACTAAAATAAAATTAAAATATAATACAACAGAAGCCATGCAACCCCAGTGTCCAGAGCAGAATAAGAGTCAGATGTCTTCTGACAGTGAAGATCTAAGGTCCAGAGCAGAGTGTGGTTCCAACCCTTGGGCCTTCCAGAGAACTCATCTCAGAAGCAAGAATCATAGTTCCAGATTTGATCTCATAGCTAGGTCTGTCTTGGACCAGGGATGGGAGAAGCCTTCCCCACCAATACTGCAGGGGGCACATCACAGATGGCCAGGCTCCAATCTCCTCCAAGGCAGGCTGCATCATCACACAGAAGCAGATGTCTCTCTGAAATCATGTGACACTCTGGTGTCCAGGGCAGAGTGAGAGACAGACATCTTTGGACAGCCAGGAGCCCAGGTTCAAAGTGAAGTGGGAGAGCAGAGTGAGAGACAGACTTCTTTGGATAACATTGATCCTGTGCTATCCAAAGCACATCATGCAGACTCTGTGTCCAGAGCACATAAGAGCCACACAGCCCCAGTAGCCACAACTGACTAAGATTCCATTAAGTGTGAACCAAAGAAAAAATGGACAGATGCCAGTGCAAGAATACATATAACAATATAAAGAGCAAAAAGGCCACCAGAAGAAGCTGATGGCTCTAAAACACCAAGACCTGAACAGAACAATGAAGAGGAAACAGAAAATTATGAAGATTATAAAAGCCTTAAAAGAGGATATAAAAAATTCTCTTAAAGAGATAAAAGAAAATACAAACAAAAAGTTGGAAGAGATGAACAAATCCTTAAAAGAAAACCAGAATGAGAAAAACCAAAAAAAAAAAAAAAATGAAAGAAACATTCCAGGAACTAAAAATTGAAATAGAAGCACTAAAAAAAGTCACAAAGTGAGGCAAAAGTGGAAATAGAAAATCTGAAGAAAAGAACTGGAACTACAGATACAAGCATAACCAACAGAATCCAAGAGATGGACAAGAGAATCTCTGAAGTGGAAGACTCAATAGCAGAGAAGGATACACAAGTCAAAGAAAACACTAAAACCAAAAAAGGCATAACACGAAAAATTCAGGAAATTAGAGATACCATGAAAACACTTAACCTGAGAATAATAGGAATAGAAGAGGGAGAAGAATAACAGCTCAAAGGCACAGATAATGTATTCATTAAAATCATAGCGGAAAACTTTCCAAACCTAAAGAAGGAAATGCCTATAAAGATACAAGAAGCTTACAGAACACCAAATAGATTTGACACCCCAAAAAAGTCTGCTTGCCACATAATAATCAAACCACAAAACATATACAACAAAGAAAAAATTTTAAGAACTGCAAAATAAAAGGGCCAACATACCTATAAAGGCAGACCCATCAGAATAACACCTGACTATACAATGGAAACAATGAAAGCAAGAAGGTCATGGTCAGAAGTTATACAGACACTAAAAGAGCATGGCTTCCAACCTAGACTACTATACCCAGCAAAACTATCAATCACCATAGATAGGGTAAACATGATATTTCATGACAAAGTCAGACTTAAACAATACCTATCTACAAACCTGGCCCTTCATAAAGCATTAAAGGGAAAACTTCAACCTAAGGATTCCAAATACACCCATGAAACAACAAGCAATCAATAATATAACAGAAGAAAAACCCAGAGGAAAAAAATACATACAAACCACCACCAAAAATAACAGGAAATATCAATCAGTGGTCACTAATATCCCTTAATATCAATAGATTCAATTCACCTATAAAAAGACACACCCTAACACAATGGATACAAAATCAGAAGCCATCCTTCTGCTGCATGCAAGAAACACACCTCAACCTTAAAGAGAGACACAGGCTCAGAGCAAAGGGTTGGGAAAAGATTTTCCAAGCAAATGTCCCTAAGAAACAAGTTGGGGTTGCCATCCTAATATCGAACAAAGTAGACTTCAAATTAAAATCAATGAAAAGAGTCCAGGATGTACATTACTTATTTATGTCAGAAAAAAATTGATCAATATGAGATCTCAATCCTGAGTATGTATGCCCCTAATATAAGGGTACTGATCTATGTAAAAGAAACACTACTAAAGATCAAATCCCACTACAATTCTCACACCCTGATAATGGGAGAGAGACTTCAATACCTCACTTTCACCCTTGGATAGGCCAACCAGACAGAGATTCAACAGAGAAATAAGGAATCTAACAGAGGTTATGATGCAAAAGGATTTAATAGGTATTTGCAGAAGATTCCACCCAAATGCAAAAGAATATACATATTTTGAAGCACCACATGGAACTTTCTCTAAAATTGACCACATAACTGGTCATAAAGCAAATATCAATATATACAGAAAAGTAGAAATAGTTCCTTGTTATAGAACATTTCCTGGCCCGTTTAGGCCAGAGGTTAGGACCTGGCCCGCATTGGCTTCCCCCTCCCCCAAAGAAATTAATCAGATGCTTATATTAATTTCATACTGTTTGGCTTATGTCTTAAGCACATTACTAGCTAGCTCTTTCATCTTAATTCAACCCATTTCTAGTATTCTATGTGCCACGTGGCCTAGTCCATGGCTCACCTGGATTCCTTACATGTTTCTTCCTCGGGGGTCAGCTGGAGACTGGCTAACTCCACCCTCCTACCTGTCTATCCTCTGATTCTCCACCCACTTCGACAGTGCTTCACGTAGGCCAAAACAGCTCCTTTATTTTCAACACACAGAGAACATTTCCACCGCAGTCCGTTGTATCATATTAGACCACCATGAGATAAAGTTAAAATTCAACAACATCAGAAATCCTACCAACTTGTGGAAACTAAACATCACTCAACTGAACCACATCTGGGTCAAGGAAGAAATTAAGAAAGAAATCAAAATCTTCCTAGAATTGAACGAAAATGAATTCACAACATACCCAAGCTTGTGGGACACAATGAAAGCAGTCTTAAGAGGAAAATTCATAGCACTAGATGCCTATATGAAAAACCTAGAGAAATCCCACACTAGAGAACTGACAGCCCAGCTTAAAGCCTTAGAACAATTAGAAGCAAACTCACCTAGAAGGAGTAGACAGCAGGAAATAATCAAATTTAGAGTTGAAATCAGTAAAACTGAAACAAAAAGAACAATACTAAGAATCAATGAATCAAAGAGCTAGTTCTTTGAAAAAAGTCATTAAGATAGATAAAACCTTATCAAAACTAACCAAAAACCAGGGAATATCCAAATCAACAAGATCAGAAATGAAAAGGGGGACATAACAAGATAACCCCAGGAAATCTAGAGAATTATCAGGTTATACTTTGAAAATCTATACTCTGCAAGAATGGAAAACCTAGAAGAAATGGACAGCTTTTTGGACAGGTACCAATTACCAAAATTAAATCAAGACTAGATTAATTACCTAAACAGACCTACAACCCTATAGGAAATTAGAGATCTCATTAAAAGCCTCCCAAGTAAAAAATGACCATGTCAAGATGGTTTCAGTGCAGATTCTACCAGATATTCAATGAAGAACTATTACCAGTACTCCACAAAGTGTTCCACACAATAGAAACTGAAGGAATATTGCCAAACTCTTTTTATGAGGCCACAATTACCCTAATTTCCAAGCCATTCAAAGACACAACAAAGAAGGAAAGTTACAAACCAATTTCCCACTTGAATCTTGATGCCAAAATTTTCAACAAAATTCTGGCAAAATGCATACATCAATATATAAAAAATATCATCCACAATGATCAAGTAGCCTTCATCCCAGAAATGCAGGGATGGTTCAACATATAAAAAACCGTAAATGTCATCTATCATTTAAACAAATAAAGAAACAAAAGCCACATGATCATATCCTTAGATGCTGAAAAAGCCTTTGACACAATCCAACATTCCTTTATGATTAAAGTGCTGGAGGGATCAGAAATCAGGGAAAATATCTCAATATAATAAAGCCAATTTACAAGAAGCTGACAGGCAACATCAAACTTAATGGAGAAAAACTCAAAGCAATCCCACTAAAATCAGGAACTAGACAAGAATGTCCTCTCTCCCCTTATCTAGTCAATATAGTTCTCAAAGTTTTAGCTATAGCATTAAGAGAACAAAAGGAAATTAAGGGTATACAAATTGGAAAAGAAGAAGTGAAACTATATTTTCAGATGATATGATTGTATACATAAGTGACCTATAAAATTCTTCCAAGGAACTTCTACCACTGATAAACACCTTCAGCAATGTAGCAGGATACAAGATTAACTCAAAGAAATCAGTATCCCTTCTATACACTAAAGACAGAAGGGCTGAAAAAGAAATAGGGGAAATATCAACCTTTATAATAGATGCAAATAGCATTAAGTACCTTGGAGTAACTATAACCAAAGAAGTAACAGACCTATTTGACAAAAATTTTAAAACACTGAAGAAAGAAATTGAAGAGGATATCAGAAAATGGAAAACTCTCCCATGTTCCTGCATCGGTAGGATCAACATAGTAAAAATGGCAATTCTACCAAAAGCAATCTGCAGATTCAATGCACTTCCCACTAAAATCCCAACACAATATTTTTTGGACCTTGAAAGAACAATACTCAACTTCATTTGGAATAACAGGAAAGCCAGGATTTCCAAAACAATTTTACTCAACAAAAGAACCTCAGGAGGCATCACCATCCCAGACTTCAAGTTATACTATAGAACTACAATAATAAAAACAGTCTGGTACTGGCATAAAAACAGAGTAGTGGATAAATGGTATCAAACTGAAGATCCCGAAATTAACCCAGAAGCCTATGACCACCTGAGCTTTGACAAAGAGGCCCAAAATATTCAATGGAAAAAAGATAGTATCTTCAATAAATGGTGTTGGCATAGCTGGATCATAGTGTATAGAAAAATGCAAATATATCCAAGCCTATCACCCCGCACAAAACTCAAATCCAAGTGGATCAAAGACTTCAACATAAACCCAGCCACTCTGAACTTGATAGAAAAGAAAGTGGGAAATACCCTCCAATGAATTGCACAAGTGACTACTTCCTAAATATAACCCAGTATCACAGACACTAAGAACAATAATGAATAAGTGGGACCTCTTGAAACTGAGAAGCTTCTGTAAAGCCAAGGACACAGTCAATAAGACGAAATTGTAGCCTATAGAAAGGGAAAAGATTTTCACTAACCTTACAAGTGATAGAGGACTGATCTCTAAAATATATAGAGAACTCAAGAAACTAAAGCCCAAAACCTTGAATAACCCAATCAAAAAATGGGGTTTAGAACTAAAAAGGGAATTCTCAGCTGAAAGGCACTTGAAAAAGTGCTCAACATCTTTAGCCATCAGAGAAATGCAAATCAAAACAACTTTGAGATACCACCTTACACGTGTCAGATTGGCTAAGATCAAAAACATAGATGACAGCTTATTCTGAAGAGGGTGCAGGGCAAGGGGAACACTCCTTCATTGTTGGTGGGTGTGTAAGCTTTTTCACCCACTCTGGAATGTAGTATGGTGGTTTCTCAGAAAACTGAGAATCAATCTCCACAAAGATCCAGCAATACCACTACTAGGTACATACCATAAGGATACACATTTTCACTGAAAGGCATTAGCTCAACTATGTTCATAGCAGCATTATTTGTAATAGAAGAACCGGAATGCCGCTAACCTGAAGAATGGATTAACAAACTGTTGTACATCTATACAATGGAGTACTACTCAGTAGTGTAAAAAAACAAAACAAAAAAAAAAAACAAAACAAAAAAAGATATCCTGAAATTTGCAGGCAAATGGATGGATTGGGTGAATATGTTCCTGAGTGAGGTATCACACTGCCAGAAAGATAACCAGGATATGTACTCATTCATTAGTGGACTTAAACAAAAAGCTAAGCATGTCCAAGCTGTAAGCTGTAAACCATAACTACTGAACAGCTTGGGATCTGAAACACCTTGGACCAGCACCTTGGAGCCCATTCCCTCCAGAGGAACATCTGACCCAATCTTGATGTCGGGGTGAGGAAAGTAGTTCTGTCTGGAGTGGATGGTGAGCTAAGCCACCTAGGGACCTTGGAACCTTCTGCCCTTGCTGGAGAGGAGATAAAGTGATGAGAAGAGAGAGTGACTGGGGGGTGCACAACGGGGAAGAGAGTTTGAACAAGGGGATACATGGATAAAAAATATGACTTTATTCATAATTTAAAAAATTTTAAAAAATGGCAAAAACTAGAAGAACTCTGATTTCTAACTCAGGCTTAAATCTCAATAGATACTCTCCAGGAGACAATAAGACAGAAGGACCCTGGCTTTTCTAAGACTAAGGCATTTTTTATACTGTTTATTTTCTTCTCATTTTTTTTTGTAGTACTAGAGCTCATAATCAGAGACTTCTCCATGGCAAGCAACAATTCTGTTACTGAGCAATAGCCCCATCTGTTTCCTATTTATTTAAAACTGGACTAAGGAAATTATGCCTGCCATAAACACTAAACACAGCAAAAGTAAATATCCTTTAGGGGAAGATGTTATAAAACCATTCACTACAAAGATCATATGTACAATTTTACCCATATAAAATACACTTATGAGATATATATTAGTTTCTTTGCTTCTTGAGGGGAATGAGTATTTAATAGTTATGGTTAAAAGTATGAAGTATCCCAATGAGATACTGATAATTTATATCCAATATGGTTAGTATGATCATATCTGAAAATAGAATAACAAATATTGGCAAGATTCAAAAAACAAAACCTACATGGATGCTGGGAACTGAAAATAGTTTGAGCACTGTCAGCTCTTGAAAACACAGAATATTTAATTTATTGTTTAACCTCAAATCTAGTTCTGGGTGTATTATTATCAAGGAACTGAAAACCTTTGCTTATGTAAAAGTCTTGGACACAATGTTCAAGAGGATTTGTTGACAGAAGCCATAATTCTAAATAATCTAAACAGCTATGACTTGGATCATAGATAAATGGTGTGTGGTATATTTAATTAGTAGAATACTTTTACTCATATAAAAATCGACATGTAAATACATGTTACCAAGTAGATGAACCTTGAAAACTCTGCTACATGAAAGAAGTCACATCCAAATAATAACATATTCTAATATAGCATTTATATGAAGTGACCACAATAGGTAAATCAATAAGCATAAGTTAGTAACTACCAGGCAAGAGGAAAGTAATGTATATTAAATGTTTGATATATCTGCATCCAAAACATTCCAAAAGTGATCTTTTTATTTTGATTTTACAGGGGACTATAGTTAAGAGATTATGTGAGTCTTAAGAGAGACTAAACTTTAAACTTTTAAACAAATGTGAAATTGTTATAGAGTATGGGAACTTTGTGTAGCCTTGACAGAGGAAGTATGTCACCATGGCGGTGGGCTTTGGTGTCTATTTTGCTACAGCTTCACACAGTGTTGCACTCAGACCACTTGCTGTTGCCTTCATTTCAAGACTTTTAGCTACCTCTCCAGCTCCATGTCTGCCATCACACTACAAAGCTTCCCACCATGAGAATAATGGACTGACTCTCAGGCCCAGTTAAATGATTTCATTTATAAGAGATGTTGTGGTCATTGTGTCTCTTCACAGCAATAGGAACTTGAACAGATGAATGACTAAGAGAAATGTGAGATATATACACATTGTAATATTATTCAGTTGCAAACATAAACAAAACCATAAAATTTGTTTTTTAAAAACAGAATGGATCTGGAAAGTGTGAACATTAAGCAAAGTGAAACCAAATTTAGAATGACAAAACCCATATGTTCTATCTTGTATGTGGATTGTAGCCAGTGTTCTGTGTGTGGTGTGTGTGTGTGTGTAAACAAGAATAGGTGTGGCTAAAGTCTAAAAAAATCTAGAGGATACTGAGAGAGAGTAAGAGCATTAGGCGATGAGCTAGGATCAGGGATGTGGATACATAAATCAGAAAAAGAAAATAATCTAGAAGTAACTCTAATACAGAACGTATAGGGTGGCAGGACCATGGGGAAATGGGAGGAAAGGAAACCACAAAAATTCACTTTCGAATTTTTGAAATGTTTGAAAATGTTATAATACCATCTAGTACATTATATGCTGATTGAAAAATTAAATTTGAAAAGGAAGAAAAGACAGTGGCTATCACCAAATTGATGAAAAGAACAAAAACTGCCTAACATGAATTAAAGTGTTATGGAAATGTTTCTTAAAACATAAAGACAAAAAAAGCTAATTGTCTGTCTGCCTCAACTAAAGGAAAACCAAAAGAGACTCTTGTGTAGAAGAAAAATTCAACAGAAAAGTATTTATGACAAAATTAAGATGTAAAAGGAGTAAAGGATTCCAGGTGAGATGGGTGGGTCCTGTGAGGAAGGCCCTCAGGCTTAGCAGCTGTAGAGTTTACAAGAATTCCTTTAAAGGAGCCATTTAGGGGGAGGGGTGAGAGGCACTGGTCTGCAGGAGAAAAATGGACCTGTTCCAGATGTTGATTAGGGGTGGGTAGGCCTTGCTGCTTGGTTATGGTAGGGAATAGTGAGTAAAGTTCCATAGAAGAGAGCAGAGATGATATAGTAGGGGAGTGAACAGGTGATCAGGGAGGGGCGAGGGTTTGCATGAGAGGCAGGCAGCTGGAACTATCCTCCCTCCCATACATAAGTTCAAAAGCAATTGAGAGGGGTAACTGGAAATAGCCTGGAGCCTGAAATGAGCCAGAGGCAAAGGGTTTTACCCAGTCAAGGTAAAGTTTCTGTGACAATTTTACAAGAATATTTTTTAGAAGATTTTTTTTTTGCTATTTTATTCATTTTTATTTTTATATAAGAAATTTTAAAATTCAATTTACAAAACAACCACAGATCTGCCTCTCATTCCTCCTTCTGCTTCCCCACTGGCCTTTCCACTGATGCATCCCTCAGGAGCATCTTTGCTCATACACAGAGTCCTGCTCTTTTAAATTCCTGAAGACACCAGGACCAACTGCTTTTTCTCCAATTATAAAATAATGAGGCTTTACCCTACAGCTCTCCTAGATTAAAAATCCCATATATACTGATCACACCCTGCCTCGTCAGTTTCCTCTATGTGTCTTCAAAGATGTATTTAAATTTCTTTCTTTTTGTTTTAGTATTTTTTTTTTTGTGGGTAGTGATTTCTGATCTCACAGTTTTTATTTTTTATTATGAGTAAGGTCTCATTTTTTATCCATGTATCCTCTTGTTCAAATTCCCTTCCCCCTCTTGCCCCTCCCAGTCACTCTCTCTTCTCCCCATCTCCTTATATCCTCCCCAGCAAGGATAGGAAGCTCCAAGGTTTTTATTTTAAATTTTTTATTATGAATAAAGTCACATTTTCTATCCGTGTATATCCTTATCCTTCCCCCTCCCACCCTCTCTAGTCACTCTCTCTTCTCCACATCTCCCCATCTCCTCCCCAGCATGGGCAGGAGGTCCCAAGGTCCCAATATTGCTTAGTTCAGCATCCACTCCTGGCAGATGCAGTTTGCTCCCCACAACATCAAGACTGAGTCAGGTGTTCCTCTAGAGGGAGTGGGATCCAAGGTGTCTGTCCAAGGTGTTTCAGATCCCAAGCTGTTCAGTGATTGTGGTTTGCAGCTTGGATATGCTTTGCTTTTTTGCTTTATTGTTTAGAGTCCACTAATGAGTGAGTACATCTCCTGCTTATCTTTCTGGGTTTGAGATACCTCGCTCAGGAGGTTATTCTCCAAATCCATCCATTTGCGCGCAAATTTTAGGATATAATTTTTTCTTACTGCTGAGTAGTACTCCATTGTGTAGATGTACCACAGTTTGTTAATCCATTAATCCATTCTTCAGTTGAGGGGCATCTAGGTTGTTTCCAGGTTCTTGCTTTTGTGAATAATGCTGCTATGAACATAGTTAAGCTAATGCCTTTGAGTGTGACTGTGCGTCCTTAGGATATATACCCAGAAGTGGTATTGCTGGATCATTGGGGAGATTGATTCCCAGTTTTCTGAGAAAGTGCCATACTGCATTCCAGAGTATGGCGAACAAGCTTACACTCCCCTGTTGTGCCCAGAATCCCCAGAGACAAGGGTGCAGTGGAATGCAATAGCAAGGTTTATTGAGCAAAGATGAGCTAGCTCGTGAACCACTCCAGTTGTCCCACAGATCTGTGCCTTCTTGGTGGAGGCATGATATCCTAATCCCCTGAGAGTCTGCAACAGGTCCTCTGTCCCTTGTAAACATTCTTTCCATGTTGTTGCAGCCAGTAGGATGTCATCTACATATTGTAGCAGTGATATTCTGGGGTGGGATGTCTGGTACTAACCCAAGTCTTCATGAAGTGCCTCGTCAAAGATGGTAAGGGAATTCTTAAACTCTTGAGGCAGTCGAGTCCATATTAGTTGTTCACTAATTCCAATATCCGGGTCATGCCACTCAAAGGCGAAGATTGGCTATTTGGGGCAAGCTGGAGGCTAAAGAAAGCATCTTTAAGATCCAGGACTGTGTAGCATACTTTCTGGGGGCGGGGGGGGGAAGCATGCTAAGGAGAGTATAAGAATTGGGCACCATGGGCTGGATATCCATTACCCTTTTGTTTACTTCTCGGAGATCCTGTACTGGCTGGTAGTCCCGGTGTTAGGCTTCTTTACGGGGAGAAGCGGAGTGTTCCAAGCTTATTGAATAGGCCGTAAAATTCTGTTTTAGGAGTCGTCTGATGTTATTCCCTTCTGGGCCTTCAAACTCACGAGGTACTGATGAATTTTCACTGGGTCCACTCCCAATTTCAGTTCTACGAATACTAGGACTGGATGTGCAGCCATACCCATATCCTCCGTTTCTGCCCAGGAGTCTGGAAAAGCCTGGAGCCAGTGCTCTGTCTTTCTCTGTTGCTGTTTTAGTAGGTTTATGCAAACGGTACTCCTCCTTCAAGGGAACAGACAGACATACACTCAGTTTTTCTGGCCAGGGCAGATGAGATGGGCCCCCGCTATAAAGTATTTGAGCTTTCATCTTTGTCAAAAGGTCGCGCCCTAACAAGGGGGTAGGGGCATTCAGGTATTACCAGGAATGAGTGGGTTACTCGTCCTGCTCCCAAATCTAAGGTGGTTCTTTGAGTAGTCCATTTGTAAGGCTTAGTTCCTGTGGCCCCCTATACCCAAGTTTCCTTTGTGGCCAGGAGTCCTTCAGGTTTTAAGAGGACTGAATTTTCTGATCATGTATTCACCATGAACTGGATAGGTTTCCCCTCCACCTTTGGGGTTACCCTGGGCTTGGGGAGGGGAGCCGAGCCCTGTTTCCCGTAGTCGCTGTCCTCCCCTATTGCCGTAAAATGGAACTGGGTTGTGCCTCTGGATTATTGTGCAGCGGTGGTTTGGGGCACACTCTTGCCCAATGTCCTTCTTCTTTGCAATATGCACACTGATTCTTTCCTAGTCTGGGCCGGGACCTTTCTGGCCATCCTTCTTGAATCCTTGCATTTTCCTCGTTTGTCTTTTCTTGTCTATCCAAAATTCTCATCAGACTGCTTTCTTGTCCTTTATCTTTTTCTTCCTCTTCTTTTTTCTTCTTCTCTTTCTCTACATTCCCTTTTCCTTCGCTCTTCTTTCTGATCCTCAGTTTCTCTCTTATTATACACTCTTTCCGCCACCGCTACTAAATCCCTTAAACTCTTTTCACCTAATCACTCTAGGGACTGTAGTTTTGCTTTAACATCTGGGGCAGCCTGATTCATATAGGAAGAATGACTGCCTGCTGTGCTTCTCCTGCTTCAGGGTCATAAAGAGAATACTGCTTAATGCTTGTACTAACCTCTCCAGATAGGTTGCAGGGGTTTCATCTCTCCCTTGTCTGACATCATAAATTTTAGCCATATTGGTAGGCTTGTGTGCTGCAGCCTTGAGACCTGCCAACAGTCCTGGCGGTAGACCTGAAGACACTCCCTACCTTCAGCGGTGCTGTAGTCCCAGTTTGGCTATGTGGAGGGGAAGGCAAAGGTAATCAGGTTTGCATCAGTCAAGGGGGCTCCAGTGGTTCCTGGTACCAAGTTCTAGGCATCCTCTAGAATCCTGCCCCCTTTCTTCTGTAGTAAACAAGACTCCCAACAGCTGGTTAATATCATCCCAGATGGGCTGGTGGGAGAACAAGACTGTCTCCAGGAGATTCATTAGGTCCTGGGGATCTTTTGGAAAAGGAGCATTCTAGGCCTTCCAATTATATAAATCACTAGTGGCAAATGACCAATACTGAAGCATCTGGTTCCCATCCCTGTCAAGGGGCCCTACTGGTCTAAGTGGGAGGGTTATTGAGGTTGATTGAGAAGTTCTAGCCCCCGCTGACTCCTTGTGGAGCTTGCAGGCCCCATTTCCTCCCTTTCCCCCTGTTGTTGTTCTGGACACTGTCCTCCCTCTACAGGTGTGGGGGGGGCACATTAGGATGGGGTGTAGTGTAGGGTGGTGGGAAGATCTCCTCCTCGGTATTCACTCCCTGGAAGACGAGAGTTTTCTCGAGAGGCATAGATTTTCCATCACTTTAAATCTTGTTCTTAGTAACCGGCACCTGAGAAGTGAAAGAAGCGTTAGGGGCAAGGAAGGGTTGTACCCATGGAAGGGGATCTCCAGGTCTATCAACCAGGCCCTTCCAAGTCATGATGTAAGGGACCTGGTCGGGGTGTCCGGTTCGGGGACAAAAGACGATGTCTTCTACCCATTGGGTAATAGGTAAATTAAAAATTCCCCCAGTTGGCCACTCCAATCGTCCTGCACAGGGAATTTTTTATATCTTCTTTGAAGGCTTCAATAGTCTTCATAAAGGTGTTTTTGGTATTGTTTCCTTCTGCTTCCTCTTCATTGCTCTGTTCAGGTTTTGTAGTTGTAGAACCACCAGTTTTTTCTAGAGTTGCCTTGTTGTTCTTTATATTATTATATGTATTTTTGCACTGGTGTCTGCCCATGGCTTCAGTGGTTCACAATTAGGTCAGTTCTGGCCAGAGGGCTTGTGAGTCAACTGTCCCTTCTCAGCAAAGGTTCTGCTTGATCCCTGACTCTGCTCTGGAGAGTGGTCTGAATTTCAAGGCCCCAGTCCTTCTCTGATGACACAGTTTGCCCTGGAAGAGGGACTGGCTGTGCAATGTCCCCTGTTTTACATGTGATTGGAGGAGTCCCTCACAGCCAAACCTTAGTCCTGTCTTCTATGGAGAGTCTGGGGTCAGGCACTACAGATTGATCCTGGTCCTTGAATACAACTTTCCGGGTGGTGAATCAGGCGCTGGAACCTGCTCACCTCGCCTCTGGAGTGGGTCTGAATTTCAAAGTCCTCAGTTCTTCTCTGTTTTCACAGTTGGAGGCAGAGCCAGGCTAATTGACTACTCAAAGGCTGTTACAGGACTACCATTAGCCACAGAGAAGGAGGGGCAAAAACAATTCAACATGGCCAGGTGGTAAGAAACACTAACAATTCAGAGATGTTCACACCCCCAGTCTCAAAAGAGAGACTCACGAAACAGATTTTATAATAACAGTGTATTATTATTGACTACCCTCAGCAATCTCTCTCCTTTGTCTCCTGAATGTTAAGGTGATACTGTGATAATGGAAATGGAACAGGTGCCTTAAGGTTTGTTTCAGGTGAAGATAGAAAGCTTAATTAGTAATAAAGAAAAATAAAACATGTTTCAGATTTCTTCCCCCTACTGTCCATAACTTTAACACTAACCAATAAAATTCTGATAAGCTATTAATGCAATTCTAAGAGAGTATTAAACACTTCCATTATAGTATCATGGCCACAAGCTCAGGATTTTAAATTACTTTTGATTGCTTCTTATATATTTATTTATTTATTTTCCTTATCAGATCATTTTATGAAACAAATCTTCATAAAATTATTCATTTACCACAGTTGGCAGATGCACCTCAGGGCACAGACATTAACTTCTCCAAGACTAGTTAAGTTTCAATACACAAAGTGCTCATTGCGGTTTAAACTGCTTTTCTTTAGCACAAGAGTATCAGTGTAAGCATAGGTGTCATTTCAAACACTTTGAAAAGTAAAACTGGAATTCAGGCTCTCTGGGAGGATGGACTACATTTCAAAGGCAACAATGAAGAGAAAATGTATGTGTAGAAATAAGAAAGGTTGGGGAATACACTGGGGTGTATTTCAGGAGTTCAGGGTCTACCTACGTTCTAACTGGACTTTAGATGGGTTATGTGACTTTTGGGAGGCCCCTCATTGTCTAAGGGTTTCAGTTTCCCTTCTTAAAATCTGAACTGGATTAGAGTATGAGTGGTTATATTGTGACTAGGTTAGATAGTGACTGGGTCAGGTGGTGACCGAGACAGATTGTGACTGGGTTAGATAGTGACTGAGTTAGATGGTGACTGGGTCAGATGGTGACTGGGACAGGTTGTGACCGGGTTAGATTGTGAATGGATTAAAATATGATTGGTCTTATATTTATTTTTTAAAGAGGTCCTTTTTTTCCATGTCTCCCTTTGCTCACCCTTTCTTCCTTATTCCCAATCTCTCCTAGTCTGCCTTCAGACTCCCCTCCCCCCCATCCTCCGATCACCTTCTCCAAAAGGGCAGGAAGTCCCAAGGTGGGTCAACTCAGCATGGCACATCCACTCCAGGGATGTCCAAATTCCTCATCCCAATATGAAGGCTGGGTTAGGCACTCCTCTGCAGGGAATGGGCTCCAAGGTGCCAGCCTATGTACAGAAACACAGTCTGGTCCCACCCCTTGAGGCTCTACATACTGCCCGTGCCAATCAACAGATGCCTATCCTTGGAAGGCCTAGCTCTTTTTCCTGTGGTTCCCCTGTGGCTGTTCTTGATTCAATGTGCTCTCCAGAGCTCCAGGCAGCCATCTCTGTGGGACTCCTCCTCATACTTCCTAGCACCTTGCTCATACAGACTCTTTTCCCCAACTCTCCAGCTGTAAGGGCAGCTCAGCCCAGTGTTCATTCACGGGCCTCTGCCTCCACCTCTATTCATTATTGGGTGTAGGTTCTGTGATGACTCTTAGGATGGTTATTCATTTGATTCTAGGGGAAGTCCTCTTTAGGCACCTCCTCCATTATTAGTTGGGGACACATCCAGGGACATCCTGTGGGTTCTTGAGAGTTTCCCTAGCACCTGGTCTCTTTCCAACACAGCATTGGCTTCCTCTATCAAGATCTCCATCTCTTTTTTTTCTCCCTCTTTGTTGCTCCTCTCACTCAACCATCTGCTCTCATGATTTGTCCCCACCTCTCGTTGGTTGCTAGGTCTCAATTTGCTAATGAGATCTTCTCTATTTTCTCTTGCTAGGAGAATTCCTGGATGTCTCACTTAAGTTCCTTCTGATCCCAAACTGTTCAGGGGTTTTGATTTGCAGCTTGGATATACTTTGCTTTTTGTGTAAAATTCACTTATGAGTAAATACATCCCATGCCTATCTTTCTGGACTTGATATTCTCCAAATCCATCTATTTGCCTGCAAATTTTAGGATATCATTTTTTCTTACTGCTGAGTAGCACTCCATTGTATAGATGTACTGCAATTGGCTAATCCATTCTTCAGTTGAGGGGTATCTAGGTTGTTTCCACATTCTTGCTATTAAGAAGAATGCTACTATAAACATAGTTGAGCTAATAATGTCTTTGGGGTACAAATGTGCATCTTTTGGGTATACGCCCATTAGTGATATTGCTGGATCCTTGGGGAGATTGATTTCCAGTTTTCTGAGGAACTGCCATACTGCACTCCAGAGAGGCTGTACAAGTTTACACTCCCACCAACAATGGAGGAGTGTGCCCCTTTTCTGCATTCTCTCTAGAATAGATTATCATCCTTTTATTTTTTAATCTTAGCTATTCTCACATGTGTAAAGTGGAATCTCAAGGTTGTTTTGATTTGTATTTCTCTGATGGCTACAGATGTTGAACACTTTTTTAAGTGCCTTTCAGCCATTTGTAAGAGTCAGTCTCCATCCAACCCCCAAAGAAGAGCCATGTAAGGAATCCAGACGATCAAAACCTGTGAATTGGTTCCAGGCAAATGTGGTTTCATTTGCCACCTGAAAATTCTCTGATGGGAAGATCAACTTCCAAGATGCCAGTTGAGATGATCCAGCCTCAAGACCCCATGAGATCACCATGTCCTTGATCAGCAGGAAGTAATAAAAGAAAGAAAGCTATGTCCAATTTCCCCAAAATATTGCTTATTAATGTTTGTTTTCATTATAAATGGTTAAGGTCATAGGTCATCTCTTTTAAGAAAAGGGGGGACATATGATATAGGAATGATTAGAAAAGATAGATGAATTTTGGTTTATTGATACCAATTAAAGTTCAATTTTGTTATGTTGTATGTATTTTTCTACTGTTGATTAAGGTATGATGCTTATGTAACTCAATTAAAATTGTAATGTGTAATTGAGAAATGCAGATTAATAGTCATCTATAATAACCAAACTTATAGTCATATAAGGTTTTTGTAGGTATAAAAAGATATATTTCAATTAGATAGGTAGTCCTCAAACACTTCAAAGACATGCAGAATATGGCATTTAAAATATTTTAAGAACTTAGACATTTCTGGACAGTGAGACAGGTCTGCTCCTGGTAGCACCCACTGGTATTTCAGGAAAATGATGGGCACTGAAGAAACTTCATGTGGAATTTATTTTGTGGCAACAGTTAGCCATTGAAGAAACTGTTCTGGTTATTTTTTTTTTTTAATGAGCAAATCCAAATTTATTTTAATGCCATGTCATCTCAGAAACCTTTTAAGTTAGTGGGAGTCTTGGTTCCCTGGGACAGCATGCCAGAGGTACAAATTGTAACTTTTCTCTATAAGCCCCCAGCAAGTCATCTAAGTCCAGTTTCTGAAAGCCAGTTCTCTTCAGTCTACTCCTCTAGTTCTTGGTTTTTCTTTCATGGGAAGAAACTCAAAATATTTCAAACAGTTCTGGTTATTGACTGCTTGATAGTATGCTGTATAAGCTGGACATGCAGGTTCCATAGAAAAGTGACCTCTGAACTTCGGCAAAATGAACCAAGATGGTCCTTCAGGTTCCTGCTTTGCAGAAAACCTTGCCAGGCATCCTTCAGGACACAAGGAGAAGTGACTGATGGACTGTGTGTGCCAGATTTCCTGCATCACTGAAAGGTATGCCAGAGACTTTGGGCCTATAGACTGAAGATGATACCCCAACTTTACAAAGGAACTTTGGGTGATTGTTCAGGCAGACAGATATCATCTCTGTTGTTTTCTAGACTTTGGAAGTTGCTTGCATTTCCTGTATATTTGGGCAATATTATATCCTTCTGTGGTCTTTGATGTGGTTCACAGTTTAATAATTATAGGTATAGTTCTTAGTTTAGAAGGTATATTAGATATGAAACTTTAGACTACAAGGATAAGGTAGATACTGGAATATTTTAAGTTTGTTAATGACAAATAGACTAGATATTGTAACTGTAATTCTTGCTTGATAGTTGTTTTGTTGTATGTAATTTTGCTATATTGGAATTGAAACCTTCTTTTTGTGTTAGACAGAAAAGAGGAAGTGTGATGAGACTGTTCTCTGTAAATAAAGGAGCTGTTTTGACCTATGTGGAGCACCGTAGAAGTGGGTGGAGGATCAGAGGAGAGACAGGTAGAAGGAGGGCGGAGTTATCAGTCTCCATCCGACCCCCAAAGAAGAGCCATGTAAGGAATTCAGGTGAGCTGAGACAAGTGGCAGATAGATCTAGAAATGGGTTGACTTTAGAGGGAAGAACTAGCTAGTAGTGTGCCCGAGACATAGACCAAACAGTATGAAATTTTAAAAAGAGAGAGAGAGAGAGAGAGAGAGAGAGAGAGAGAGAGAGAAAATTTCCTTTATAGTTCTGAACTCCATTTTTTAATTGGGTTATATAGGATTGGGGCTCTAGTTTCTTGAATTCTCTATATATTTTAGAGATATATAGAGAACTCAAGTTCTCAGTCAGATATAGGGTTGATGAAGATCTTTTCCCATTCTTAATGTGTTTAAAGCTTATCTCTTTAGTAAACTTAAAAATTCTTGTAAGCCCCAGAGAATCAACTTGGATCCTCCCAAATGGGTAAATTTCACTCCACATAAATATCATTCCCTCCCCAATCTTGGGACCTGCTACCCCAATCTCAGGACAGGGTCCCATTATATTGCTCTGCTTTACCTGTAACCCACAGTATAGATCAGGTTTCCTCAGGTTCACAGAGATCTACTTGCCTCTGCTTCCCATGTGCTGGGACTACACTTGGCTTCATTGTTTGATTTCTTTTTTTTTTTTTTTTTGTTATAAAAAAATCTGCTTTTTATTGTTTTTCTTTATTTTGAGATTATAATTCATCATTTTCCTCTTCCCTTTGCTCCTTCTAAACCTCTACTTGCCCTCCTTTTCAAAAGCATGGCCCCTTACATATGTACATAGGTAGACATGTGTATTTCTAAATATAACCTGCTGGGTCTGTATAATGTTGCTTGTCTATAAGTTTCAGAGCTGACCATTTGGTATTGGATAAGCAAATGTGTTCTTCCCTATGCTTTCTCTCACTCTCAGCATTCTTTGGGTGCCTGGCCTTCTTTGTGTAAGACTGCGGCCTCGTAGGCATTTCCCCATCCACCCAGACACGTTTATTGGTGTCATCTTTGTTCAGTGCACCTTTAGGCAGTCACGTTGGTGAGATTTTGAAAGTGGAGCTTCTGATATTTTTAGGAGTCACAATCTTATAGCAAACTCCTTCATGCTTTGACTCTTAGAATCTTCCTGTCCCCTCTTCTCAAATGTTCCTTGGGGCTTCTGTCTTATATGGACTTGTTTTGTAAATTATCCAGTGGAACTGAACCCCACCACTCTGCTTTTTGACTAAGAGAATTTTTGATGAAGGTGGTAGGGTAGCTACACTTATCTGTAGGCATAAGGGTAAGATTTAGAATATTATAGTAAGGAATTATGCTGCTCTAGCAAATTGGTGTTAGTGGATTCTTTACCAAGGCCCATGACTGTACAATTTCAGTAGCCCCGGCATGTAACTAGGTTTCTACTACCAGGAATGATTTTCCTCTTCTCAAGTAGACCTTAAGAGACAGCTGTTGGTTACCACAAACATGTAAGTTCCACTTTGCATCATTATACATATCTTGCCATGTTGGTCATTGTTATGGTTCATAGATGCTACAGCCATATAGGATCATTAATGTTTCTTCTATTGGCAGTTTGCACCATATTTTCTGAAACCCCAGAAGTTAAATCAGGAAAGATTTCAGGTTAGATCTACATCATCCAAGAGCTTTCTGTTAAGCGTATGGTGTCTTTAGTAATACAGGCTTCCTTTTAACCTATGGGAGGCAACCAATGGCTACATCATTTGTCTATTTTTTTTCCTTTTCCTTCTTTATTTTGTATTTATCAAAAAAAACAGTAAAAAAAATTTAAAATGTGGATGAGTTAACAATAACTATACAGAGGATAAGAATCATAAGCATGGCTTATCAAGGGTGGAAATACAAATAAGATTGCTATACATATATTTTCTTTGTGTTCAGCTTTCCCTCTGAATTTTTTTTCCATCCCTGTATATCCTTATTAAAGGTCTGTTCCCCTCCCACCACATCTGGTCATTTTTATTCTCTGCAACTCCCCATCCCCTCCCTGGGCAGGGAGCAGACAGTCCTATGGTCCCACTGACCTAATAATGCTTGGATCAGTCTCTACTCCTGGCCAAATCCAGTTCTGTACCCCCTCCCTCAAGAGTGAGTCAGGTGTTCCTATAGTTGGACTGGGGTTTGAAGGGTCAGTCCAGGATGTTTCTGATCTCAAGCTGTTCGGTGGTTGTGGTTTGCCGCTTGGGCAAGTTTGGCTTTTTTTCTTGTTTGTTTGTTTAGAGACCAATAGTGAGTGAGTACATCCCCTGCTTATCTCTCTGAGTTTGTGAGACTTCGCTCAGGAGGATATTCTCCAAATCCATCCATTTGTCTGTGAATTTTAGGATATCATTTTTTCTTACTGCTGAGTAGTACTCCATTGTGTAGATGTACCACAGTTTGTTAATCCATTCTTCAGTTGAGGGACATCTAGGTTGTTTCCAGGTTCTTGTATTACAAATAATGCTGCTATGAACATAGTTGAGCTAATACCTTTGGAGTGTGAATGTTCCTCTTTAGGGTATACACCCAGGAGTGGTATTGCTGGGTCCTTGGGGAGATTGATTCTCAATTTTCTGAGAAACCTCCATATTGTATTCCAAAGTGGCTCAACAAGCTTACAATCCCACCAACAATGGAGGAATGTTCCCCTTGCTCGGCATCCTCTCCAGCATTTTATCTTAGCCAATTTAACAGGTGTTAGGTGGTATCTCAAAGTTGTTTTGATTTGCATTTCTCTGATGGCTAAAGATGAAGAGCACTTTTTCAGGTGCCTTTCAGACATTCGTAGTTCCTCTGCTGAGAATTCTCTTTTTAGATCTGAACCCCATTTTTTGATAGGGTTATTCAAGGTTTTGGGATCTAAATTCTTGAGCTCTTTATATACCTTAGAGATCAATCCTCTATCACTTGTAGGGTTGGTGAAAATCTTTTCCCATTCTGTAGGCTGGCGTTTTGTCCTATTGACAGTGTCCTTGGCTTTGCAGAAGCTTCCCAGCTTCAGGAGAT
>PVIH01011390.1:0-69480 GCA_004025045.1 Sigmodon hispidus
AACCTGGAAACAACCTAGATGTCCCTCAACTGAAGAATGGATTAACAAACTGTGGTACATCTACACAATGGAATACTACTCAGCAGTAAGGAAAAATGATATTCTAAAATTCACAGGCAAATGGATGGATTTGGAGAATATCCTCCTTTTTTTTTTTTTTTTAACCAAGAGATTTTAAGAGTCTGGTAGTCAGTCTGCAGCTCTCTGTCCATCAGCAGCTCCACTGCCAGAAAGGACTGCAGGTTGAGTGGATTAGTCAGAGCCTTCCAGAAAACTGGACTGATGATGATGATGATGATGATGATGATGAGGAGGAGGAGGAGGAGGAGGGGGGGGTGGTGGTGAGAAGAGAGAGGTTGTAGGAGAATTTGGCTGACACAGTAACTGCATCTAAGATCTACTTGGTGGTATTGCCAAAGGGCTCCCTGGCAGAAAAGTGGCTCAAATCACTGAACTTCAAAATCCTTTCCTGTCAGGTGAGTCTAAGTGGACTGTCCCTATATCATGTTTCCCTATTGTCAAGTATTTGGACGTTTCTTTGGATGCTTGCTGGCCATTAAGTTGCAGAACTTTCTAGATTGAGAACTTTCCTTGTGTTGATGCTGTGTGCAGCAGCCTCCTACCTGAGCTTGGCCCTGTGCAGCTGGGACATGGTTAGGCTCATGGAGGCTCCACAAACCAGCTGGCCCATGTTCTTCTGGCTTCTAGTGCCATTGATATTTTCTGTGAAGCTTCTTGAGCAACCAAGGAGTCTGAAGCAGTTCAGCTTCCCTGATTAGCCACTAAAGTAATATTCTAAATGGGGCACAAATGCCAGAGAATTAAAAATACTTCTTGTTTTTGAATAAGAAGCTGCCATGTTCCCAGGACAGCAGGGCTATATCTGGAGGAGCAGCTGCCAGCTGCCGCATGGACTCCCTTAGCCAGCTGATGTGCCAAGGGCTCTCCATTCTCCAGCTCCCCAGCTTCTCTGCAGACAAAGGCTGGGAGGGCAGCTGTCTCCTGGAGCTTCCACACTTTGGCGTTTCCGCTGTCTAGCTCAGAGCCTGGCATGATGTAAGCACGGGCTGTCTCTCAGGAAGTAAGAGTTTCCAGTTGCTCTTGAGGTTCGGGGCTGGTCCGGTTCTAGGCTGTTTGAGCTTGGGGCTAGAGGGAGCATTTGTGATTACACTGGTGAAAGGAGTCGGGAGCGAGTTAGGGAGCACTAACTAAGGTCCGTGGTACCTTGTTAACTGTTTGGGAACACTTCAGTCTGTTTACCTGGCTTTGTTTGTTTGTCTTTGAGTCCTCGGCACATTATTTTGATGGGAGTGTGTTGTGTGATCAGTGAATATTTGCTACATAAATAAATAAACCAATAAAAGAAGGACAGGAGTTCACTCACTGTGGTTTTCAAATGCAGATTTTGTGTTTGTATACTAAAATTTTTAATTACTCTTTTTCTTTTAGGTATGCATACCTCAACATAGTCAGTCCCTTTAAATAAAAGATTACAGCAATAAATGTGGCTTCTTCTTCCCTGGGCCTGGGGTGCTATAAGGCGAGAAAGAGAGAGATCTGTTTATACTCCTCCCAGGGCCTGTAACTAGCGGGATAATTTCATGGAAAGGCCAGGCAGTTAAACTAGGATTTTGCTGAGAGTCAGGAAATTGAAACACAGGAGGATACAAGTGAAAAAAAAATGCATTACATTTTACATCTGTGAGCCCTGGTTCTAAAACTTTAAAAAAATAAGTGCAGCCTGCATTATATAAAAATGTGTAACCCTTGGATGGGCTGTTCTGTTTTCCTGAGCAGTTAAAGTGTGATGCTGGATAAGTGGCGGTCACCTTCTTCGGAGCTAGTTGCTGTTAGTACATTGAAGAAATCAAGACTGTCATTGTCACGGTGGCTTTCGTTTCTTATTTTCTGTGAAATCTGGGTGCTTTGGGTGGACTTCTATCCCCTCAGTGACAAGATGAGAGCATAACTCTGGTACTTGTGAGTGTGATCCTGCATGGAAATAGGGTCTTTGCAGTCACAGTGAAGATTCCCATGACCCGAATCCTATCTAACAAGAAGAAAACACAATTGAGACACCCAGCTCACACTAGAGACATCCAGATCTGATACCTTTCAACAACAGAGCTGACTGAGGCACATCCTGCAAGTGTTAAGGGATGTTTCAGTACTGCTGGCTGCTATGTTGTGTGGCAGCCACAGGTGCCACTGAAGCAGACTGTGCCCTTTAGCAGGTGTTCTTCTGCAAGACCACATTCCTCTAGGGAACTTGGATGTACAAGGAGGCCTTAAAAGGACTCGCCAAGACCAGGGGGAGTGGCTCAGGAGGAACAATTTGGACCTGATGTCTGGTGAGGTCCTCAGGCATTTACCTCTGCTCCTTCATGTCTCATCAATGCACATTCTGTGTTTTCTGATTCCATTTTTTTTTGCTTATTAAGTATTTTTTAACTTAAAATGCTCTCATTGAAGATCTGACAATCAAAGGAGAGTTGATGCCATGTGTCGTGGGGTTTGTGATTTTTAAATCGTGTGTTGTTTGTGTGCATAATGTATGTATCTGAGGTTGCATGAACACCATTGGTGCATGCCACAGTCAGAGGGTGACTCTAGAGAGCTGGTTCTTCCCTTGCACTACAGAACCTAGGGACCAAACTCAGGTTGTCAGGTGTGCACAGTAAGCACTTTCCCGCTGAGCCATCTTATCCTTCTTGTTATGTTTATTTTTGTTTTCTTGCCATTTGCAGGTTTGGATTTTAAGTACCAAACAGTTGAACTGACAGTTTCACCCATGCTATCCTATCCTTGTCTTGACATTTTTTTCTACTTGTAAGACCTGTCAATTACTCTCCTGATCATCATGACAGTTTTATCATTTTAGACTGTTGTGTGAATGCAAGTCACCAGCCTGGGTAGGTGACTCAGTCAATAAAGTGAGGACTTGAGATCCATTCAGAACACCACATTAAAACAGGTATTGTAGACATTGGTAACCTTCGTTTGTGCTGTGGGAGAGTGGAGGCAGGAAGGTCTCCAGAACTTGCTTGCTAGCAATCTCGATAGTTGGTGAGGGCTGGGTTTAGCCAGGGACACTGCCTCAAAAAATAATGAGAGTAATTAAGGAAGGTACCTGGTATAGCCTCCAGTCTTCCCACATATGTGTTCCCATATACACATGTACTGGCATAGATGCACCGTTACACACACTCCACAACCATACAAAGCCAAACTAGAATGAACAGCAAACCATAGAAGCAGAAAGAAGAGGCCATAGGTATGAAGAGTAAGCAGGGGTATCTGGGAGTGTTGGAGGAAGGAAAGGGAAGGGGGAGATGATGTAATTATATTATGATCTCAAAATAAAATAAAGGAAATAAAAAGATTTCTTTCAGAATAATGTCTTTTTAAATTCATCTAAGTTGATACATGTAGCAGAAGTTCATTCCTTTTTAAAGTGTGTTTCACCAAATAGAGCAGAGTTAATATCTATATTTACCTGTTAAGGGATAAATGGGGTCATTTTTTGGTTGCTTAGATTGCAAATAGTACTACTAAAATCATTTTTGGTGTATGGTTTTAGTGAAATTTTATTGTGATATGTTGTAGCTTTTTTTGTTATTGTTTCCTGTGGACTTCCTTTTTGATCTGTGGATTATGTATAACTAAAATTTCAATTTTTAATGAGTTTTCTTGTTATATTTATATTACTAAATTCTATTTGAGTCCAGTGCCATTAGAAAATATGCTTTTTATATATTTTTTTTTCTGTCAGTCTTTGTCCTATCATGCAGGCTACAGCATTCTTGGAATATTTCACTTTATTTGATAGTACATGATACTCTGCTGCTGTGTGAGAAGTACAGCATACAGGTCAGTAAGGGCTTCCATGCTAATGGAAGTATTTTTTCATAGCAATGAGGAAAACCTACAAAATCAGTGTTGACTTCTTTAGAGGAATAGAACTGGTAAAATTCATATGTGTTATTAAGTAGGACTTATTATATTGGCTCACACAAAAGGGGCTGGGTACCCCTAGAGAGGATGCTTGAACGCCTGAGAGGTAGATAATCTGCTCAGTTCATGAGGCTGGATGCTTCAGTCTAGTGCTGAAAATGTGAACTATTTTTGGGGAGTCACTGGTACGTAATCCTTGTGGGAGCCTTTGAGCACTGGAGTGATGAATGCTCTTAGCTACATGAAGAAGAGAGGCAAGAGAGGCAAGCTGCTTTCCCCCCGGACTTTGTATCTGGACCTCAGTTAGAAGATACCACCCACTCTTAATAAGGACCCTTCCCCATTAATTCTTTCTGAAAGTACCTTCAGAGACATACCCAGAGAGATATGTCTTCTGGGTGACTCCAGATCCCATCAAGGTTGACGTGAGATTCTTGGTATCATTTAAATCATACAGAGGATGTTTGACTAGGTGAGGTTCAGACCACAGGTTCACTATGCTGCCTGTGGGCTGATTCCCAAGGCCTGTCAGGTTTTCGAAGAATTCACCATATTATTTTCCCTTAGGTGTGCCACCCAGTGGCCCAGCATGGAACCTTTTTTTTTTTTTTTTTAAATAAAGTAAGCCATCTTTTTTTTTTTTTTTTTTTTTTTTTTTTTTTTTTTTTTTTTTTTTTTTTTTTTTTTTTTTTTTTTTTTTTTTTTTTTTTTTTTTTTTTTTTTTTTTTTTTTTTTTTTTTTTTTTTTTTTTTTTTTTTTTTTTTTTTTTTTTTTTTTTTTTTTTTTTTTTTTTTTTTTTTTAATTTTTACTTTTATGTGAATTGATGTTTTTCCTGCATGTATAACTGTGTAAGGATGTCAGATCCTGGAATTACAGACAGTTGTCAGCTGCCATGTGGTTGCTGGGAATTGAACTCAGGTCTTCCAGAAGAACAGTCAACACTCTTAACTGCTGAGCCATCTCTCCAGCCCAGGAACCTTTAAATTCTCTTTTAAGTTTCTTGATGCTGATTGGGATCCTGTTTCTGAGTGAGCAGCACAGGAGTGAACAGAGGCATCCAGGAACAGCTCTTTGGAGCCACTTTCTGAAGTTCTTCCCACCCCCAGCTGTACCTCAGTTCCTCATCTGAGATCTCTTGTGGTCCAGACAGCTAGCTATGGTATTTGAGATTTTTATTTGCTTCACACATTTGAGTCTGTGTCTACCCTCTGCCTTCAGTGACCAAAGCCCTTGGTAAACGTATAGAAAGTCTGGAGTCCTCACCCTTTGCTCTACCTGCTTGTCACTGTACTGTATTGTTTGAATAGCTGCTCCATGCATTTTTTCCACGTTTTATGGTTACATTAAAAAAAAAATCTGGCTAGGATGTTATCAGTTCATTATACCCTGCCAGTGATTCCTAGCCAGACATGCACATCTATGTCAGCTGTGGCACATTTTCCCCTTGAACAATAAACATGGAAGTAGATCTCACAACCCTTTATCACTTCTAGGCCTGAAGACCCATGAACAAGATAGTCATGGAGAAGTGTGAGCTACGACCCCCTTGGGGTCCAATGGTACCTTCACATGGTTCACCCAAGACCATCAGAAAAACACAGATATTTACATTATGATTCATCACAGTAGAAAAATTACAGCTATGAAGTAACAAGAAAAAATAATTTTGTGGTTGGAGGGGGTCACCATAACATGAGGAACTGTGATAAAGGATCAAAACATTAGAAAGGTTGAAAGTCACTGGTCAAGAGGAAGATCCTTGGATGCTAAGGAATTACTAATAGTTGGGGAAAAAAGACACCCCACTCCTCACTTGCTGGGGACCCCTCCACACATTAGTTACTTTTTAGTATTCTACCCTCAAATCAGTCAGACAGCTGGTCAGGCCATCAGAATTTCATGACTAGTGGCTCACAGCAAAACCACATTATTCCTGAATTTTCCATTGACACTTTTGTTCTAAAAGCAGTTTCAATTTTCTGTGAGTGTGGCATTATTTTCTACAGGTGTAGGGGTTCAATTCCTGGAAAATCACTGTTACCATAAAAATCCATAAGTCTAACACGAATATAAGTGAAAAGAATGGAAGAGACAAACATTCGCCTTTAAAAATATTTTTATAGGAATCTTATGAAGCCAGAGGGTCTATAAAGGGCAATTTTCCTTTGCAGTTGTTTGAGGCGGGTTGAGGCTGGAAGGAATGTTTAAAAAATACAAGGCCAGTGACATTTGTATTGAATGTGCTGTCTTCTTCCTTATAGACCTCACGTTAGGTACTTTTAATTGCTCTAATAACTTATAACTGAATTTTAAGAGAGGGGATTCTGGTTTGGGAAAGACTAATCTTCAAAAAAGTCATCTTATCTACTTCTACCAGGGAAGCTGGGGTCCAGATTCTATCTGGTTTTTGAGGCACTGTGTTGCATTGAAATGACTCAGCATTATTGTCACTGAGGTGCAGTTGTGTGCTAAGTAAT
Source organism: Sigmodon hispidus (assembly GCA_004025045.1). Lineage (NCBI taxonomy): Eukaryota > Metazoa > Chordata > Mammalia > Rodentia > Cricetidae > Sigmodon > Sigmodon hispidus. The sequence goes on from PVIH01011390.1 coordinate 6,433, forward strand.
CAACATTTCATGACAAATAGGTGTGTGTGTGTGTGTGTGTGTGTGTGTGTGTGTGTGTGTGTGTGTACCTGCTTCTACATGTGTCCCAGGTGCTCCAAAAGGATGAACTTCTATTTTCTCATTTCATGGCTTCCTAGTACAGATAGACCTTTTTATCTGTGGAGTCCATATCTTCTCACTCAAGTCTACAATGGCCTAATGTGCACTGAACATGTACAAATGTATTCCGAACAATACAGCCCAACAGGTATTTACATCACATTTGTATTATCTGAGCTATTATGGATAATCTCTAAGTGAACTAAGGTATACAGAGAGATATAATCAGGATTTATGTAAATATTGTGCCATTTCTATATGTGGATTCTTCTTTTTGTTAACCTGTGGGGGTCTCAGAAACTGTCTCTTGCAGATAACAAGGGAAAAGCTGTATCCTCAGAATCTGTTCACGTCTGTGACTATCACTGGGTCAGTGGCTGGAGCTCTATTATCCTCTTCCTCTGAGGTCATGTATGTGGTTTAATGATGGGGATAATAGATGCACAAAATATCATAGTGATTGGCTGCACTTTGAGCAAACTTGCTTTTGAGTCTGCCTGAGTCCAGATCACTGACCTCTCAGGAACCATCCTGCCTTCTCTCTGTGATCCTAGGCAGGATGTGATCCTCAAGGCTACCCTGCAGGGCAAGCTACAAGCCTGTGGTCACTAAATAGCATCTGTAATCCCAGATGGAGAGTCTGCTTCCAGAATGGGAAGAGCTACTTAGGGGCACTGGGCCAAATCTTCTTCTGAGTTTGCATTGCTCAGTTTTCTTTGCTACTCTTTGGTGTGCTTAAAAAACTGAATCAACTTGCAGCCCTTGCTCAGGGCATGTTTGATTAGTAGGCTTATTGTGGAAAATGGCTCAGCAAGGTACGAGTCCAACAAGGTTAAAAGATGCAGTGCTCATTTCTGTGGTAGGGGCACTTGCTATGGATTTGAACTGGTCACTCAATGGGGCAGCTGCATGATGGGGCTCAATGCTTGACTTCTATGGCATGCTACCATGTAAGCAGACATCATCTAAAATCATCTTTCATAACCAAAGGGTTTGCTGATTTTGAATTTGGACAAGTCTCATTATTTTTCCAGCCACAATTCTTTTCTTCATCTGATAGATACATAAAATAATTTCACTTTGTAGTTTTGTCATGGTGATTAAATAGGAGAATATATGCGAAAATGGTTAGCTGGATGGCTTGAATGTTGAGTATATCTGAACATTGCTTTTCTTCATTGTTTCTTTTTTAAAATATTTTTTAATTCATGTGAATTGGTGTTTTGTCTGCATGTATAACTGTGTAAGGGTGTCAGATCAGTTGTTAGCTGCCTTGTGGATGCTGGGAATCAAACTCAGGTCCTCTGGAAGAACAGTCAGTGCTCTTAACCTCTGAGCCGTCTCTCCAGCCCCATTATTTCTCTTATGTTGTTAATTGTGAGTTCCTGGTAAGAAGCCTAATTTCTTGGAATTTTTCCTCATGAGATAGATGAAATGAACTATGTGGATTTGTCACAAGTTTAAATGGGACAAACTAAAGTCCTGGGACCAGTGGGTTGCCACTAGAAACTGCTGTTTTTTAATTGCTAATAGTAAAAATTAGTAGTAGCTCCTTGACTCCTGTAACATATTCATTCTGATTTTTGCTATTAAGAATACACAAAGGAATGTCAGGTTACTGTTGCACACTGACTTGCTTCAGTGAGGCTGTGCCCCAAGACTCACTATACTATCCACTAGACAATTCCAGACCTGAGTTTCAGAGCCGAGTGCTCTTTCACATGTGCATCTGTCAATCCCAACTATCCATGCTCAGTCAGAAGTGCCCAAACCTTCCTCACACCTACCCCTGGCTGCTTTCCCCCTTCTTATCCCTACTCTCCGTTGCTGTAGCTGCTGCCCTGGCCCAGGACCCTCCTGCCACCCCCTACCTCTTTTCTCTTCCTGTTCTTATTTGGAGTAGAGTCTGGTTGTGTTCTGGGTTAGCTTGCCAGTCTGAAGGACTTTATTCCTTCACAGGATGCCTCTTCCTTTGTCCATATGATTGTCTACAAATCTTTCATTCTACAATATCTCAAGTTTCTTTTTATGTTTTGTTTCTAGATCTTTCTAGATCTTGCCATTTGTTTCTGATATCTTCTCCCCTCTTGGATGGAAGCTCACACTCTTCCTTTCTTTTTCCTTCACTGACCAGCCTGGCTCAACTCTTTCATCTCAAATACAACTTGTGTTTACTGGCATTCATAGTGTGGCCTCTCATTTGCATCACCTTCTCATCTATCTAAATTACATTTCCCCACTACCAGAGCCTTTTACATCTGTGTTAGAATCATTCCTTACACACACTCATTTCTAGCAATCACAGTATGTACTGACAGCTTCATAGAATAACCCTCACCACTTACAGCACCTTGCAGTGCCATAGAACATTGTTCTAGGGGTAAGGCCTGAATCCAACTCCACATTTTTACAAAGCCTTTGTCTTCATGTCTTTCTACTTAAAAGTCACAGTGTTGGTCCATAACAACCTCTACTTTACCCACTTAGTTTTTTGATCCATTTCTTTTGTAACATTTACCAGGTAAAACTGAACTTGGCCATCCTCCTTTGCACAGAGTATTATCTAAGCATTGCCAAGAAAAATCACAGGATAGAATGCTGGCTCCACTTTACAGTCTTTGTTATAAGTTGATTTCCACTTCACTCCCTAAACCCTTACTTCACATGTCCTTAAACTCTTTTCTTCTTCTCTCTCTGCTGAAAGAATGGGAGAAGAGATAGCTCAGTGGGGAAGAGCACTGTTGGATCATCCAGAGGACCTGGGTTTGATTCCCAATACCCACAGGGCAGTTCACAATGATAAGTAACTCTAGTTCCAGGGGATCAGATGCCCTTTTTCTAACTTTTCTGAGTGCCAAGCATATATGTGGTTCATGGACATGCAAACAGACAAAACATCCATACTCATAAAATAAACAAGCAAAGATACTTGAGAGAAACAACTTAGGGAAAAATATTTATTTTGTCTCATAGTTTCAGTCATCATGGCAGAAGACATGGCAGAGTTCACAGTGGCTGGGATGTGTAGTGGAGTCCTCTCACGTCTTAGTGAATCAGGAAGTAGAATGCTCTAGCCAGAACCAGAAGTAGTGTACCTCTTAAGGTCTTCCCCAGTGGTAGACATCAACTAATTGGGACCCATGTCCCAGAGTTTCCTTAACCTTTTTAAAACAACATTGCTCTCTAGGGCATGATTGTTCAATTACAGGAGCCTGTCAGGGACATTTTACACTCAAGTCATAAGATGCCTCATCTTCTATGTGCAACGATATCAGCTCAGCTCCATTGTGTCCCCTGACCTTGTTTCACCAGAGGAAATGCCCCATTTTGCTATAAACATTTTCATCCTGAGGTCTCAGATAACCTCCTTTCCCATTCAAACACTTCGGATTGCAATTTCACATGCTTCTGTTAATCCATTTTCTGCAACTACAATAAAGTACTGGATACAGGCTGTTATGAAAGATAGAGACTTCATTCAGCCTACAGTATTGTATGATGAAAGTCCAAGACTTTTGGTCCCATTAGTTGGCCTCTGAAGAGGCTGGTGGATGCTGGCCTGCCCTGGTGGGAGTGTGTGGGACAAATCATCACATGTCCATCTAGAGAGGAAGAGAATGGTAACTCCAGTTTGCTCCTTTCATAACAGTCCTCCCAAGAGAATTCAAGAGGCTGAAGAACTAGTGAGAAGTCATATGTGAGGCATCTCAGAACATGTCCTCAGTGACTGAATGACCTTTCTCTAGACCATACCTCTTTGGTTTTTTTACTACTTCCTAATAATAACTCCAAGTCTTAGAGGGGCTCATGTATATAATCACTGAACTCACCAGAAATCAACTTGTCAATTGCTGTTCTCTCTAAAAATTGTTTTTAGGGTTTTATATCTAATCAAAAAATTCATGTTCTCACCCTCTTCACATTAGCACTCAGCTAACCTCTTTGTCCCTAGGTTTGCTTTTCCACCTATCACGGTTTGGCTACTGATCTTGCCCTTGCCTTCCGGAGGCAAGCTTGTCTGGACCAGCTGTTTCCACCTTTTGGGTCTGCTGCTTGTTATATGTTCTTTGCCCATCCTTGAACCACCTCCTCATCACCACCTCTCCATTTGTCCTCTGTGCTACTATCAAGGCAGTGCCTGTCCCCTAACACAAGGCCATTTGTCTCGGTCTTCTTTGCAGACTCACACATCCTATGAATCCCCAACTGTCCCTATTCCTCAAGACAGTCTCTGTTCCCTCTCTTGTTTCTGCTTCTTCTCTCTGGGTTTCATGACACCAAAGGTTTCAGGCATTTATTAAACTACTCACAATGAGAGTTTCACTGTCACACTTTCCCTCCGAGCCTTGAATAATCTTCATGGTCATACAGATACTCTAGACATTTTATATTCAAAGAAAATTCTCTAGTCTTGTTCTCTCCTAGTTTTCTTTATCTCATGCAACATCTCTAGAGTTTTCCAGTTACTGGAGCATAAAATAGAAATCATCCCTGATCCTGATATTTTCTTTGCATTCTATATTCAGTTCAATGGCCGCACCAACATTGTAAGGGGCTAGACTTGGACAGAGGTAATTGGAGAATCTCCCATCATTGACAGCCGCCATATAACTCCTGGAATTGTAGCACACTTGGCTCCAGAACCAGTGTGTCCATAGGAGGGAAAGCAGTCTCCAAAGAAGCAGGAGTGTTAGGAAGTCAAGCTTTCACTCAGAGAATAAGGACTACTCATGTCATTGTTGACCAAGGAGCCCAGCGTTTGTGGGAACACAGAGAGCTTGTACTTTTTAATGACTGAAAGTGACTTTTAAAGTCTGTGTGTTATTCTGGGACCAGGGTATAGAAGTTGAAGACAAAGACCTTTCTCTTTTAATTCTTCTGGGCTCATATTGTTCAAGAGAGCAGTTACAGTAAACGTGATTGACTACATTATGTCCTACTTGAGACTTTTCCAAGATGTTTCATTAAACTTGAAATCAGACCAGAACTTGCATAGGCTTCTTTTTCCCACCAAGGGCTTTGCTGACTTCCTGGAGCACTTGACTCATCAGAACTCCGGGACCTTTGCAAGTGATCTTATTCATAGCATGAGTTTGACTTTCTTTCTCAATTTTAAAAGTCTTTCTCAGCATAAAAGCCAGCCTCAGAGCCTTATTTGTCTTTCTGTGTCTCTCTTTTAGCACGTCTTCTGATTACTTCTTTTGGATTATATGTTTCACTATTTACTGCCTCCTGTTAATGAGTCCAATGGCAGATGCTTTAGCCAGCCTTTTGTCACTGTGACAGAGTATCTGACATAATCAGCTAGTAAGAGGAAAGCCTTATATTGGGTTGTGGCTTGAGAATCTGCAGCCCATGGTCACATGGTGCCCTTGCTTAGGGCCTGTTGCCGTACCAGCTTTACAATGAATGCGTGGCAGGAGATGTCTGCTCACTTCATGCAGCTGGGAATCAAAGAGAAAGAGAGAAGAGGCCAGAGTTTTATCAGCTCCTTTATGGCTGCACCCCAGTAACCAAGCTTCCTTCTTCTAGGCCTCACCTCTTAAAAAGATTCTCCCTCTTCTGGTAGAGCCATGGGTTGGCAACTAAGCCTTTAATTCATAGGCTTTTGTGACACTCTAAGTCCAAACTGTAAGAAGTGATGCTCACAGTTATTCTCCCTGAGTTCTGGCATATGTTAGAACATGCCAGATATTTGTTGAATCGAAGAATAAAATTTATTCTACTTACTAAGTTACAAAAAGTCTTAAAGGGCTATTTCTTCTTAAACAGAAAGATATTTTTATTTTTTGAGCAGAGGAACCAATGACCCTTGTTTTACGGTCATTTACTTGTGTGGGTTCTTTTTTAAGATAATATGATTGACAAGATCATATGCTTTTGAAGCATTTGCAAAAGTAAGTGTCTCTATAGGTTTGGGCTGCTATAATCAAATACCCAGGTAACATAAAAACAAAAGATAGTATTTTCACAGTTTTGATAAAAGGGCTGGCAGATTTTAATCTCTAATCAAGGGCCATGGTTCATAGATGGTCATGTTCTCACATGGGTAAAGAGACAAAAGACTGACTTGGTGCTTGATTTGTAAGGACACCAATTTCATCATGAGATTTTCACTCTCATGACTATACTACTTCTTAACGGCCTGAGCACCCTGAGGGATGGGTTGTCCACATATGAATGAGACCATGTGCAAGTGTTCAGGCCTCACCAGGAAGAAAGAAATATTGTTTCCTATCTTTTTCCTATAGACCACCACTATATTACATATTTTATTATATGCGTGAATGAATGGGTAGGTGCATGCATGTTTGTGTGTGCAGTTACATGTGCATTGCACATACATGAACACCAGACTTCAATCTCAACTGTCATTCCTTCTTAGTTTCTGCCACACTTGATCTCATATTAAGACTGGGAACTTGATGGTCAGGATAGGCTGGCTGGGCAGTGAGCCTCACAAGGCATCAGTTTATCTTTGTCCAGTGCTGGTATTATAATTTTTCTCCACAACTGGAATTTACATGGGTGTTAGATATCACACTTGGTACTTCCTTCTTGCCTGGCTAGCACTTTGCAAAATAGGCTATCTCTCCAGCTCTGTATTATATGTTTTTTTAAAAAATAACACTACCTTGAGGTCTTGCTGATCAAAAAAGAACTGTGAGCAGACACTGGATGGGAGAGCTAGTCTGAAGCCCACACCACGGCCATCTCTTTTATGGAATTGTTGGTGGCCAACACATTATTTCTTTACCTTGTTTACCTCAGGGCTGGTTACCAGACAACTCTAACAACCTCCAGCTTCACAGAGTCTACTGGAATTATTCATAGCAGCTGTATTAGTCAGGGTTCTCTACAGGAACAGAATATATATATATATATATATATATGTGTGTGTGTGTGTGTGTATGCATATATATACTTAAATTATACATATGTGTGTATATATTAATTCTATTGTTTTGTTCATATATATTCATATATGTACACTTGAGTGGCTTACATGATGTGGTCCAGCTAGTCTAATAGTGGCTGTCTACCAGTGAAAAGCCTAAGGATGTAGCAATTGTTCAGTGCATGAGGCTGGCTGTTTCAGCTGGCCATAAGTATACACTGGAATCTGAAATGGTTGATTCTTATGCCAGTGAAGGGATGCAGGTATAAGGAGGAGCAGGCAGAGAGCTAAAGCTTCCTTCTTCCCTGGCCTTTATATAGGTGTGGCCCAGAATAAAGGTGGATCTTCTTTCCTCAAAAGAACCTGATTTCAAATGACTGAATATATGATGATGATAATAATAAAAATAATAATAAAATACCTCCACAATCAGGTGATGGTGGAGCATGTTTTTAATCCTAGCACTTGGGAGGCAGAGGCAGACAGATTTCTGAGTTTGAAGGTAGCCTGGTCTACAGAGTGAGTTTCAGGATAGCTGGGTTGACACAGAGGAATCCTGTTTCAATAAAACCCCAAAACCAAAAAACTAAACCAAACCAAACAATAACAACAACAAAACAAAACAAGAATCCCTCCAGATATACCCAGCTACGTGGGTTTTAGTTAATTCCATGGGTAGTTAAGCTAGCAACCAAGAATAGCCACCACAGGCCAGACTACACTGGCTTACCTTCCCTGCGGCTTCTCGCTCTGCTCTGACTCACTCTGGTGTTTCACCGTGCCTGACTAAACCAGTCCACATTAAAGCAATCTCCCGTGTTATATGTATGCATGAGCGCAGGGTTCTCTTCCCACCCTCATGAATCCTGGAGGCTAAGGGCAGCCTGGTCTCAGCTCTTCATAGGGTCTGAAGACCACAGCCCCAGCCCCGTCTTTTCTCAACTCTAAGACCATAGTACTCCTGTGGGCAGATGGGGACTTTGAAGAGATCACATCTTCTCTGTTTAAGCTCATTCTATAGCTCCTTGAGCAAAGTGATCCAGGTAGTTACAAATACTCAGTAGATCTAACTTCTAAAAAAATATAAAAATGTCACTTGTCCTTGTAAATAATTTATTTGGTAATGGATCCTCTGCTAGTAGTTATAAAATTTCCAGCCTGAAAAGCTAAAAGGAGCACCTCTCTCATCATGTATTACATCACACACTCATTTGTCCATTCATCCTTAACTTTAATTCATGGAATGCTAACCAAAACTGTCCAAGGCTCTGTGATAAGGGCAGGGAAAAAGCCAAATGGGGATTCCCATCAGCACTGGGCATTGACAGTCAACAACTGCATTTCCCTGTCACATTGACAATGGAAAGAATATAGGGTTCTGAGAGGGCACAGGACTGGGTGTCCCCAGATCTACTGGAGGTGGCTGGGGATCAGAAGACATGTCACTCAAATAGAGTTCTGAAGAATGAATGAGATGAGTACCAGGGTGTGTGGGGGTACAGGGTGTTGTTAATGCATGCTGGGAACAAACCACACTACCAACAACCCAAACAAGAGTTTATTTAAGAAGATTGCTGGACAGGTGCGGAGGGGAGGAGAGTGAGCAGGCCTCTCATGGCGTTTCCCTTATTAGGGAGCAGGTGGACCGCAGGCTTACATAGCCATGCCTGAAAGTGAATGTGAATGAAAGGGGTGTGTGTACCCAGGTAGCATGTGTGGGTGGGGCTTGGGGAGTGGGGCTGTGCTATGTGGCCCTGCCTGGTCATGCATGTAAATGAGAGGAGGGGCATGCCAGCAGAGGGAGGCCTGCTGTCTCTTCTCTTCCCCTCTGTGCCTGTCCAGCAACCTTAAATAAACTCTAGCATGGGTTATTGGTTAGGGTAGTGTGGTTTATTCCCTGTGTGTGTTAATGACTCAGGGGACATTGCCAGATATGAAATTTTTTTGTCTCTAGTGCCTACTATTGTTTCTTAAGCTCTTCCTACCAGTTTCTCTTGTGGGCACAAATGTTTTGTGATATGCAAACCCAATATATTTCCATCCCTTATGGCCTTTTCAGTGAGTGCAGGAAATAGACATTTGAGCCTCCTAGGAAGACAACATGGGCATGCTGACAAGCTGGGGAAATTCTGAAACTTGAGTGCCCAGGAGCTGCTCTCCCCAGCATCTGGGATCTTCTGTAGCACCCACTCCCTCTATACTGATAGCTTATGTGGCAAGCTTATGAGGGCAGAACAGGGAGCCTGGGCAGAGGTTCTCAGGCTGCAACACTCCTGCACAGGATGTACAGCTATGTGGATGGGGATGTTCCTTTAAAAGTACCAAACCTGAAGAAAGGCTGATTCTTATGGAATGACCTGACCAAAATGCAGATTGTGGATGGTTCTCCTTTCTCAGATGAAACCTCCCCAAGAGAAGGAAGCTTTTTTGCGTTGACCTTTGCAGTATCTTCAATGCCTAGAACAATTCTTTAGACTTACACAGTGTTACACATATACTGGCTTAATAAATGAACTGCATATATCTTTTAGACATAGAATCTTTGTAGACTGAGCTGAACCAGGGAGCAGGGACAAAGTTCATAGCACTGCTTTCCTCATCCCTGTGGGCTTTACTGGCTTGCCTTTGCTTGCTGAGACCTTTCCTCGCTCCCAGCATGGCTGGCAGAGGGGACAGGCTACAGTCAGGATTTGGCAGTGAGTCTAGGCTTCTCCAAGCTGCTGTATTTATTCAGTTGTTGTTGAAGCTGTTCCCATCTGGCCCCCCTGCTAGGGCTTCTCTGCAGCTAATGCTAGTTCTCAAACAGAATGCACAGCAAATGTCTCTGACAGCTACCTGTGTTATTATTATTCCGTTTTCTCTTGAACTGACTGTTTTGTTGCCCACCCAAGGCTCTCCCAGGGCATCTCATTTGCAAATGCTCTGGGCTTGCTTTCTGCAGGCAGCTGCCTTTAAGACAAAGGTGGTTGTTCTGAGATAACTCCATTACTTTTCAGTCTTTCCCCCACTAAATGTGGGCTGCCGCAAATCTAGAAGAGTTACTACTACGACTCCTTAGGATCTGTTTATGCACCTACTTGGTGTGTCTGTAAGTTAAAAACACCTGGGAAGCATCCAAAACTTTTCTCTTAGTCCTACTTAGTGGTTTTGAGTTTTATTAAATGAATGACTTATTGATCACCTTGAATGCAATAGACATTGTGCCAGCCACTTAGCCTCCAACATCTTGTTTTATTTCTACTGCATCTCTGTGAGGTGGGCATTATTGTATTTCTTCTTTGGGGGGATAAATTAATGCTTTGAAAGATGAAAATACATAATTAAATTTTGTCAGGGTTTGTATTAAGATACCAGGCTTTGCTCCTTTCTCCCTGTGAGTGTGGCCTTTCAGGCAGTTGAAGGCTACCAACACTAACTGGTCTTCTTTTTTTCTGGTAGTGAGGCAGCCAGCTGTAGGAGTTTTGGTGGCATCGAATCTCATTGTAGGACTTTTCCAGGTTTGGGATAAGGATTTGGAAGAGGCAGGAGGTAGATAGAATGAAGCTGGTCACTATGGAGGAGATAGAGAACATAGACTCAGGATTTTCTCACTTGATGGTGTGACTGTAATGTGTGGCATTCCAGGGTCTCCTCAAGCCCTGAGCTTGAAGTCTAGGATCCTTAGTGTTAGCTCTATGCTAACAGCGGTTCCTACAAAGGAAGGCTTTCTCCTAACCATTAGACTTTATATGCAATGTGATAAACCTTACCACCTGCCTCTGAAGGCCACTGTCAAGTTAGATGCATAGTAGATTCATCTATTTTACAGTTCAAAATGCATATCTTCCTGCTGTCTGACTCACAGATAAAAGAGATCGAGGCAGGCTTACTTAATGCTGATGGTTGCATCTGTAGATAGAGTGACCTGTTAGGAAGTGTCCCAGACCTTTAATCACAAAGCTTGAGTTTAAACATGAGCTCTGCTACTAGTTTTGTGAGCTTAGGCAAGTCATGAGACCCCTCTGATTTACAATTTCCTGCCTTGCAAATTGAAGTAGCCACACCTGTTGCTACCGAGGGTATATGTTAGTGGCTCTCACAAGTTAACATCTGTCTATCTGAAGACATTTTCAGTTACTACAGCTGGAGTAGATGGGATGCCACTGGCTTCAAGCGAGTTGATCCCAGTGATGCTATGAAGCATCCTGCAGAGCAGAGGTCAGCCTCCCAGTTTACAGTCTGAGGTGTCAATAGTGCTAGATTGAAAAGCCTTGGTGTAAGTGATGAAGTATTACCTAGTACTTAGCACCCAAGAGGCTGTTAATTGAGAACAATGGCATTAGACCTTGCTGAGCCCCACTTAGGCTCTCCATACTCTAGCTCAGTCCAGCAAGCCAGGATAGGGCCAGGACTGTGCCTGTAGGCTTTTGTCAGGAGTCTGAGCCAATGCAAATGGACAATGCTTTCTTGCCCTTTGTGGTCCTCATTCTCACTGTATCGTGTTGGGATCTCTAAGAACTTTCCAGAGTCTGTCTGATGTTAAAATTTCTTCTTAACTTATTTATTTATTTATTTATTTATTTGTCATCTATCTATCATCTGTCCATCTGTCTGTCTTTTTGTTGTCTATTAGTCCATCTGAGGCATATGATATGGAATGTGTCTGGAGGTCGGAGGACACTTTGTGAGAGGTCCTGGGGATCAAACTTGGATCACAGGATTAGTAGCAAGTGCCTTTACAATTGAGCCAGTTACTTGACACTGGAGTTTCTTCCCATGTGCTGGCTTATGCTAGGACTTTATCAAGGCCAAGGTCCCCTTTACATTTGTCTTCTATGGCATGAGCATCTTTTCATTCTTTCAAGATAGGAGTCCTGGATGCAGCCCATCCTTCCTGCCTGTAGCTTCTAGGGTGGGGCTCAGAAGTCAGGAGAACTTCTCTTTGTGGCTTAGGGAGAGGTGATTAGGTGTCTGAAAGAAAGGCTATGGAGTAGGTGAAGAGGTATCCATTCAGGCAATATCCCTCAGGTGCCTGGAGCAGAGAGAGCAGTGCACGCAAGAGACATGCTGACATCCATGTCTCAAGGAGATGGGAGAGGAGAGCGGGATCTGAGGTAGAGATTCATGGGGCAGATGGGAATCAGGGGAGAACAATGTGATGCTGCCTAGTGAAGGAGGGCAGGAAGGAACCTTCTTGTGTGGTTTCTAGACCTTCATCCTAGTGGAATATCTTAATCCTCCTCCTTCTACCAAGACTATAAGGGAGTTCCTTGAGCTATGCTACATCCTTTGAGGAACAGCCAGAACTGCCATAGCACATCTGGGGAACTCTCTTGGCCTGACTAGTTTCCTTAGAGCATTTACAGAGTCTAGATGCTCATTCCTATCTAACTGTCCTAGATGTCCCAGCAGAGGGTTGCTTTGGGGCTTTTGAGGGTGACACATTCTGTTCACATCCTCATACCTATCTCTGAGCCTTGGTTCTGTTTTCTTAACATTGTACAGCCATTTCACCATCTTCATCTTACAGGACAGTTGTCAAACATAACCATTCCCACATGTACAGATAGGTAGTGCGGAACAGCCACTCGGAGGCTGGAATCCAGTTCAGGGGACACACAGCTCGGCGTCAGCAGCTGAAGTTGCATGTCATGTGCCTGTTTCATCTTTCTTCCTCCGTGTTTGGGTCAAGTCCTACTCCTGGCTAAAGAACAACAGCAAGTGTGACAGAGCCTCAGCAGAGGTTGCCCCATGAGCTACAAACCTTCCCCACAATGGAGACCTGTATTCAGGTCATGGCCAGTGCCTGCTCCTGCCTGGGTAGTCTGTCCACTTCCAGGATGCCCCTATAAGTCCCAGCAGCATGTTTTCTCCTGGCCTCTGTGTTGTTTCCAGGCTCCAGATTGGCTAATTGGACTGGCAATTGACGGACTCAGGAGGAAATCCTACGGGGGTTTCTAAAGTGTTTCCAGGGAGCCATAAAAGCACCAGGCTGTCTTTTTTATGATGATTCTTAAGGTCTTGATTTAGGAGGTTCTTGAGTTTCACTGTTTCTGCCTGGAGGTTGCTCTTACAGAGGTATTTGAACCTCCTCTCAGCAAATCTCCTTCTTAGTGATGACAAGAGAGAAATGTTGAGAAACCCTGGCAGAGTAGGAAAATGTTGCTTGCTAAGGGGCTGGCACAAGCCAGGCATAGAGCGAAGTCAGTGTTGTACATTCTTTGCTATGTTTCAGAAATCCAGGTGATGTGAGATTGTCCTTTTTGTGCACAAGTAGACACCACGAGTCAGAGGTATCTCAGCTTGTCCCTGATTATACTGCTGGTGGGCTAGGCTCACCATCGCCTCCAGTGTGACACCACCTAGCCATGCTCAGTGTTTACCCAACTATGTACACAGAGGCTTGTGTTAACCTGCTAGAATACCGAGAGCAGTGGTTCTCAGCTTGTGGGTCAAGACCCCTTTGGGGATCGAATGACCTTTTCACATGGGTCACATATCAGATATTCTGCATATCAGATATTTACATTATGATTTATAGAAGTAGCAAAATTCAATTAAGCAGCAACAAAAGAATTTTTATAATTTTTAAAAATAAAATATTAAAAATGATTTTTTAAAATTATCTTTTCAGTTACACACAATTTTGATCATATTTATTCCACTATTCTTTCTTAATACCCTTACACTCTGCCAGAGCTTTTTGTTTGTTTGTTGTTTGTTTTACAAGACTGGGTTTCTATGTTTAACTCTGGCTATTCTGGAACTCACTTTGTAGGTCAGGCTGGCCTTGAACTCATGGATCTGCCTCCCTCACATCCCAAGTGCTAGGATTAAAGGTGTGTGCCATCACTACCCAGCGCCTTCTTTCATGTCTGCTTGTGTATGAGCCATTCGGTCTCATTAAGGCTGTCTGCTAGATCATGAGTGAAAAGATATTTATGTGAGCAGAGGCAACCCTGAGGAATATGACTACCCCTCCCCAGCAACCTTTAACTGCTTATACTTCCTGGGGTGGGGGAGAGTTTCACGAGTCCTTCTCTATCTGTATAGATTGATGACAGTGAAGCCTTGTGCATATTTGTGCAGGTAAACTTCAGCCATGAGTTCATGAGGACAACACCTGTGTCATGTTCAGAGCACAACATTCTACTGCACTGTCCCATCCACCAGCTTTTCTCCTTAAACCTTCGTCCAAACATCCCTAATCCTTGGAAGGGTGGTAGAAATGTTCTGCATAGGACTGCATGCTCAGCAGTCACCTACTTCACCACTTTGACCCGTTATGGGCTGCTACATTTATCCCTGTGTACTGCAAATAGAAAGAAACTTCTTTAACCAAGGGTGAAATTAGTCCTAACCTATGGGTTATTAACATAAATATTTAAAAGGCAGTTTGACAACACATCTATTTAGCAAAATGTGAGTGGTGCATTTTCCTCTGAAGTTATGCTTTCCCTAAACATGGGCTTTTGACCAGAATTAGAGTTACAAATGATGGTCTTCCTCTAGCAAAATGGGCTTCAGATCCATCCATTGGCTGGTTGTCCCCATAGTGGTCTTGCTCTTATTGTACCAATGAGCAGATCTTGCTGGGCAGTTAAGTATTATGGGATGCAGGCTTCATACCTGGATATACCCACTTTCCTATTAGCCTGTGTAACACCTTCTAGTACTGTGGAAGCTGGCCAGCTGGGAGGAAGATTCTAGTTTTCAGTTCAAGCTTCAGTCCTCTATGCTTTGTACCCAAAGTATATGTTGTCTTCAACAATAGGGTCTTACCATTTAGTTCTGGCACACAACCAAGAACAATGCTAATAGCCTGTAGTGTTTGAAGGAACTTTCAGCCTCCCTGACCAATAGCATAGGGCTGAATTCCACCCTGGCATTGGGATTTTCATGTAATAACCTATGGCTTCTGAGAGAAGCATTATACACCCACAACATCTCTTTTTTTTCTATTTTTGTCCTCAAGTTTGTCAAGCAAGCTCATATTTGCCTTGCATTGGCTGCCCCTCTAACCAGACAATACTTTTGGAAACGTCTTCGTGGCTCAGCTCCTTACCACATTGGCACCTCTGGACATCCTTGCATGTCTGTGTGTGTGTGTGTGTTTTTAATAATACCCTTCTCTTCTCTGGCCCATATTCCACCTTTCTTCAGTTTGTTTCAACTTATATGTTCATTGGGTGGTTTGTTATTTGGTTTTTCAAACACTAGACAGTATATGCAGTTTACCCCATTGGACCTTCAAGCCCACAACAGTGCCTGCATACAGTAGGAGGTTCATCTGGGGAAGGAGAGACTTGGAGAAATAGAAGGATCAAAGGGGTATCCAGGACGGGGAAATAAAACCATAAGAAAGAAAGGGGAGACCAGATTATTTAGATATATCCTCCAAGTATGAACATCCAGGAGTGGGGTACCAGGCTGCCAGATAGCCTGGGGCAGGAAGGCAGAGCTTGGAAGAGCTTTGGCACCAGCATGAAGCTCTTGGCCAAGCTTCCCAGCAGCCTCTGGGCTTTCATCAAAGGCTGGGAGGCGAGGCAGCCCCTGTGAAGTTAGCAACCAGCTGGTTCCAGATCCTTCTTCAAAGGCTAATTCACAAGGGCTTTTTCCCTGGAATGACTACAGTTCCTGTCCTTCACTTGCATATTTCAGGGCATAAAATAGAACAAAGCTAAACTTTGTTTTCTTTGTAGCTACATGTCCAGCTCAAAGTATGAGCTTGGGGAAGCTGGTCAAACCTGCTGAGGGGATAGGGAGCAGGCACCTTGGTCACAGTTGGTTGATAGAAGCTCATAGCTCACACAGACTGGCCTAGAATATGAAGCCTGTTGATGAATTATCAATTCTCTGTATTCATGGGCTTCCACAGGGCTACCAGGACTGACATTGACTTTCCATTTTGTTCTATATCTTAAGTAAAAGCTAGTGGTTTTTACATGAGGCGTCTCATGCTATAGCTCATTACCTCACAAGCCCTTCAATCCAGGGCTTCAGGTGAGATATGGATGTGTTTTCTGGGGAGAAGGAGGAAATAGAGGCCTATTTGCTGGTCAGAAACTACCACAGCTGGCATGCAAAAGAAGACTTGGTTCTCTCCTGTGCAATTTCCATCATGGATATAGAGATGAGCTTTGTTACTGAGAATTCAGTATCTGGAATCATAAGATTAGCTATGTGACCTTGGATGATTCATTTCTGCTCAGAAACTGGCTTTTTCGTCTATTCTATGGAACTAGAAGTTAGCGTTGTAGTTAAAGCTCCAACACGAACACCCCTTATGCATGGTAAGTTTTTAGAAAGAAAAAGTGTCATCCAAGATAATGTAATAGACTTAAGTAACTGTTGTTAAGTTAGTCTGTACTTAAATATTGAGCTCCTGCTATGTGCCTGATACTGTTCTAGGAACTAGGAGCACAGAGGAGAAAGATGGACTTGACCCTCTGCAGGGATCATGGCTTAGAAAGGGCAGGCAGGAAGGATTTACCTCTGTGAGTTGGTGAGAAAAGTTGAATTGTCACCAGGTCTAAGTGAGTCTCAGGTCAGGATGGAGAAAGGGCTTAGTGTTCCAGGAAGCAGGCAGCATTTGGAGGAAAATGAGGTCAGTACAGGTTTGTTTCCTGCCTTCCCCAAACATAATGGGCAGTCATCAAGGCTTTTAAGTGGGTTCTGCCATTATCAGATTTGTGTTCTGATTGAAAAGTTCATTCCAGTTGCTGTGTGGCACCTCGAAGGAAGTGGCAATTGTGGAAGATTGAAGACCAGCAAGGAGACCTCTGTGTTGTTTTGACAGAAGATAAAGGTGGCTCAGAATAGGGCAGTGATAGATGGATTCTCTGCCTGGTTCCCTCTGTCCTTTTCTGAACCCTGCAGAAAAGCAGAAGCCACCAACAAGGACATTGATGCAGTGACCTCTGTTGTAGATTGAATTGTGCTTCTCACTGAAGGATATTTTGGAACCCAAACCCCAGTACCTCACCATGTGACCATCTTTGGTAAAGGAACTTTGCAGATTATAGATGAAAGTGAGGTAATCAGGGTCGATCCTCTTTCAGTGTAACCGGTGACTTTTGTGAGAAGATATTTGGGAACTGAGGCTGATATACAGAGAAGATGATGTAAGATAGCTAGAAGGTGGCATTGCCAAGCCAGGAAGAGAAGCCTAGCACCTCTCCTTCAGGAACCTCAGAGATTCTGGTTCCACTGACTCAGATATTTCACTTTCACCCCCAGCACTGTAAGGTCATGACTTTCTGTTGCTTTTGCATCTAGCCTGGGATGCTTGTTATAGAAATTCTGGTAGAACATGCTCTCATCTCTTGTAGAACTGTAGGGATAGATTTCCAACCTCTTAGTACATCCAGGTCCTATTGTAAAGATATATAGATGTGGCAGATGCATGTCTGGGTAGATGTAGTAGATGCTCTCCTGATAATGTCGGCGGGCACTTGGGCTAGGCACAGTGAGCCAAGAGTACAGATTTCATATGTCTCCCTTGTCCATCCATAATCCTGGTCAAGGTCTACACTTGACTTTCTATATGTCTCTAGACCCCTTTAAGAGACTGTCTCTGGCTAGGAGTGGCTGTGCGCTCCTGAATTCTCATCACTTGGAACACCGAGAGAGAAGGATCAGAAGTCAAGGCCAGTCTTGGGTGCATAGTGAACTGAAGAGTACTCTGGGCTACATGAGACCCAATTTTAGCATCAAAAAGTTCCCTGACAAGGTGGCAGCTCACAGGGATCTTTTAAGAAACTTACAGATGAGTTAGAAAATGGGCTCCGTCATTCATTGGTTTTGTAAGACACTGACACATGCCAAGACTCTTTGGCACAGGGAGAGAGAGGAGAGTTGTGGGTGGCCTTCCTTAGTGTGGGGATTGTAGGCCTTCTTCACTTGGGTATGTTCTTGTAATTTAAATTAGGAACCTGTGAGCTGGATCTGGGAGGCCCTCTAAATCAAGAGGCTCATGGTGACCCTAGCCTGCGGTACAGAATACGTTTAGTTTCTTCTTGAACTTACTGCCCATCATAATATCTCTAAGACCATCTTTTGAGATTTAGGAGATATCTGCTTCTCCTCCCTATCAATGTGATGGAGCAACAGTGACATTCCCTTTCTGCTCTTTCTGCAGGAAGTGCAAACCCATTAATTCTGGTGTTTGCATAGTTGTATTTTTCATTTCCCAGGCTATACTTTGTTATGCTTTATTTATGTTTTGCCAGTTGATTAAATATGTTCTTTGGGGGTAAACCACCCCAGTCCCATTGGAGAAAATGTTTCTGAGTACACACAAGGAATTTAGACTTTGGAAGGACATTTCCTGGATCTTTTGCATTTTGTAACCTTCAGATAGTTAGAGGTAAGGGTAATATCCTTAGAACATAAATGATAAGCTTGAACCCCAAGGATGTGAGTTTGGGGAATAATGCTTTGATCATGAGGTAGAAGAGGAGGGCACTTCATGGATTATTGTGCTTTGTACAAATTCCCATTATGACTAAAGAATCCTGCTACCCAGTGCTTAGTTTTTCCAAGTCCTTGAAAACATTTTATTTCTGTCTTGCCTTTCACATCCGGCAATTTGTGAGGCCTGAGGTAAATACTAGGAAGAGCATGGGCACAGAAATGAGGAGGATATGCTGTTCAGGGTTCTGTGATAGAATAGTGGGCACTGGAATGTGGGAACTTGAGGTCATCTCGGGAATATCAGCCTAGAGTGAACAGTGCATGTACATGGAGATGCCATGGGTGAGCTGGCAAGTGGGTCAAGTTTTCTGATAAGGAAGTAAGTCCTGGGATGAGCCAGAAATCTAGAGGTTTCTTCAAGTCTGTGAGGGGTGGGAAGAAGCCATCATCTTTAAAAGAATTATCTGCATTTACCTTATGTTGAATTTATTACTGTACCATGAGTTTTTGTTTCTTCGGTTTTTTTCTGGGATACCCTTTTCTCCTGGGAAACTTTCTCTTCTGACTTTGGAACAATTTTTATTTTTCAGTGAGGATTGTCTCAATGAGGCATGGAGAGCTGATGTATGATTAATCTAGCTGTGAGCTCTGTACATTCTTCAGTGAATCTTGGATTCTTTGTTCACCTCAGTATATTTAATGACTAGAGAATCTACATCTAAACCCTTAAGTTCAGCATCACTCTCTGTATTTTTAAACATGTACACACAGCAAAAATTTCAGCACTCTTTTTGGGTCACTGGCCCTGTTTCTGAGCCCCATTGTTTGGCCTGGGCACACCTACCAACTCTGCCATTATAACAGTGAAATGACACATAGGACTTCTTTAAAGTTACATATCTCCTATACTTGGGATATGTATACCTTTGATGGTCTGGGCAGTTTCACGGGTTCTTCAAGTGAACACAAAGATTTGCACCTTTTGATTTGCATGATTTTATAGATTTTCTGGGTCAAGATGGTAGGGAGTCATCTTCACAGGTCACCTCAGAGGGGCTTAAAGCAAAACTATTATTCTTTACAGAAATCCAGGAGTGGCCTTGGTAGGCATCTTATAGAATTTAAAATTTTTATTTAGTTTTCTATAAGACAGTAAGTGCAGTCTGCTTCACCCAGATGGATCACCTCTGCTCGGAGGGGCAATGATTCTCTATTTTCTGACCTAGGCCACATTTGAGTTCATGGTGTAGTGATGAAGCACCACCCAGAATCATGATTCACTGAGATCAAAGTGTCTTAGAAAAGTCAACCCCTGTATTCAGAAAATGACTACAGTTTGATCTCTACTCATTTTGTTTTTACTTGAAAACAAAACAAAAACTTATAATCAAATTAGAGAAAATAAGTGCATTTATGTTAATAAGAGATGAAATAGAGACAAGAGTAGCGTTGGCATGTTCCTAAGAAAAGCAAAGCACACAGGCAGAGGCTTCACTGGAGTCCCAGGAGAGCCCCCTCAGGCTTCCCAGCTTCTCACAGACAGCACACACTTTCTCAATAATAGCTTTGGAAGACTCATAAAGCAAACCATACAAGTATGTTAGTATAGCCTGACAATAGCGAATAAGTCTGTAGTCTCTTTTGGGCAGCAAAGATTTTGGGGGCTCTGAGGACTTGCTGGGCAGTCCCCTGACTCCACAGTACTTAATTGGAAGCTATTTACCAAAGTAGCCTTGGACTAAAAGTCAGATCCTGGAATTTGGGGTCCAGGGTAGCTGCTAAGATTAGGACCTAGTTTACTGTCTACAGAGAGCATACTTCACATTTCCTTTTTGCAAATACTATATCCATTCCCCTAGTTGATCCCAGTGGCAGGTGCTCCCTCTGAGCGATTTTATCAAACATTTGAAAGACTCATTTATTTATTTATTTTATGACAGAGGATAACATGAAGGCATATATAAACTTTTACCTTGAAAATGGATGAGATGGAACAACCCCTGGCCAAGGAGATTACAGTGGAGCCCAGACAGCCCAGTGGAGAAGATCATGGAGACATTTCTTACCCTAGATCTCTGTAACATGGACCTTCTTTAAAGCCCCTCTTCTAAGAAAACCCAGTACTTTTGTTGGAATAAGAGAAAGTGTTCTCAGTAACAGAGATAGGGACAAATGGGAACCACTGTAACCAGAAGATGGTGGCTGCTGGAGCATGTAATAGACAGAAATCCAGAAAGTCAAGAGGATCATTGTTGCTTTGATGGTGTACAGGCTTATCAGGTCATGGACAAAGCTGTCTCGTGGTTGTTAGAATTTGCTTATTTGCCTGATGGATGAGGCTACTAGCTACATATACCAGAGGTAACAAGGTAACATCTCACGTGGGATAATTAAAACTATTTCATTTGAATTCAAAAGGCCATTTGCAGTGTTTGCTCTATAATTAAACCCAATAACAGCATTTGGCATGGCCTGTGGTCTAGTTGCTAATCAGATACAGCACTGAGCTTTTCTCAGAGGTTAGCCCACTCAGTTCTCAAACTGCCCCATAGCAGAGAAACAGTCTCTGTTTCTCACGGAAAGGAAGCTGAGGCTTGACCTTTATGTGAATTTCTCTAAATTATGTGGTGTAGATGACTAATTTTTATACAGAAAATACTAATTTCTTCTTCCAAATATTAATGAATGAGCTTACTATCACAAGTCCCGATAGCAGACCTAGCCATGTGCTTCCTTTGACCAACATATTTGTGGTCAAATATGAGTGTGCAACTTCTGAGTCCCAGTCTTCACCTCTGACCAGGATGAGAACAAGCCCTGGTTACTCAGGGCTGTCCAGGATTCACTGCAGCTTTCACATGTGAGAAATGCATCCTCAGAATGGCTTCCACCGAGAGTTTGTGGTTGCCTGTCATTTAACAGCACTGACTGATACATATTGTTCGTTAATGATTGAACTTGTATTCAAACCTGGCTAATCTGACCCATGTTCATTGTCTCTTAAATGAATTTCTTTGGGATAAATAGGATAAATAAAGCTCGGTGTTTTAAATGAGAATGACCCTCATAAACTCATGTGTTTGAGTATTTGGTCCCCATTGGTAAAACTGTCTGGGAGGGAATAGAAGGTATGGCCTTGTTGAAAAGGATTTCAAGACACTCACCCAATTTCAGTTCAGTTCTCTTGGCCTCCAGCTTGTGTGTTCTCAGCTCTTCTTGATGTCATACCTCTGCTTAGCTAGAGCCATCTAAATTTATAAGCATGATGAAATGTTTTCTTTTATAAGTTGCCATGGTTGTGTTGTTTATAACAGCAATAGAAAAGTAACTGACGCGTAGTCCCCACTATAGTCTTTTTACATCTATCTATCTGTCTATCATATCTATCTGTCTATCATCTACTCTGTGTGTGTGTGTGTGTGTGTGTGTGTGTGTGTGTGTGTGTGTGCAGGCACGCACTATCTCTTGCATGTGGAGGTCAGAGGACAGCCTGTAAAAGTCAACATTTTCCTGCCACTATGTAGGTTCCAGAGGTGAAACTCAGACTCTCAGAGTTGGCAGCAAGCACCTTTAACCGCAGAGCTATCTTACTGGCCCTGCCTGAAATAGACTTTCCAACTAATTTTCCAAAGAGTATTCTCAATTTTTAGTTGTAGCTTAGTCCTTCTCTAGATCTCAATTAGGTTTTTATTGGATTTTTACAAAATGACTAGAAGATAAAACTGGAAATGGAAATCCGTTTCCAATAGAAATCCTCTGAAAATAGGAAAAATGATGGAGGCTTTTATTAACAGATTTTGGAGCACATCATCCAATAGTAATTAAATCAGAGAGATGCTGTATATACTACATAAGGCATGGCAACAAAGGATTCTAAACCATGAAAAAAGGACACATTAGACAATAAATGATATTGGCAGAACTTAATCATTATCTAGGAAAAATTACAAAGGAATAATATAAAGAGTTAACTATACTTATATCTCAGAAAATAGAAAAATGGGTAATATTTTTAGGCAATATTCCTAAATTTTCAAATGCTAAAAATATTAAAGATGTAGATAGCTGCAAGTTTATAAAAATTAAACTTCATTTAAGAAGGAAAAATGAGAGAACATCATGATGGAGTAAAAGGATGTGTTGTACAATGACAAGATAAAAATATTTGTCAAGCCTTATCCAAATGAGCGAGACATGCATCAGCACCCTGGTTTTAAAATAGATAAAGGTATGAAGGACACTGACATAAGAAGAAATAAGTTTCCGTCTCATCTGTACTGTGTCTTGGGTTAAATTTCAACATCTCAAATGCCCCCATCAAATACCTATTGGAATAGTCAAGGAATCACAAAATGTAAAAAAAAAAAACCAATAGATCATTTCAGATACACTGTAACCGATGAGAAATTATGTTTATACTGTTAAAGTTTTGATAAAAGTAATATCCTCTATGATGCTGGTGATCATGTCAGCTAGAAAAAGACATGTTGCAAAACATACTTAAAATTGTTAGTATGTTCATGCATTTGACTCAGTAACCTCCCTTGTAGGAAAGCATTCTAGCAGCATGGCTTAATGAGGAATGCATGAAGATATAAGGATGTTTGTTCAGCACCACAGCCCATAGTGAGGAATTAGAAAGAACATACGTGTTCAGTGCAGGTCAAGCTAAGTAAGTAGTATGGAGTAGTCATTCAATAGACTCTTCTATAGCTAGTGAAAATGGCTCTTGTCAAGACTATGGGAAAATATTTATACTGTTAATAGGAAACATTAAATAGCAAAGATGTATCTGTGCGGTGATTATAAGTAAATAAAAATTAAATAATAAGTGACCAGTGGCTTCAGGGCCCTGGAATTTGGTGATTGGTAGGAAATTTTCCTCCCGTCAGTGGTGAGAGATTGCTGCTGGGATTGTGAAACTATAGACAGGTACAATAACAGTAGTAACATTAATTTTTTTTGAAGATGAGAGAAGACTGAATGAGAGCAGTGAGACCCCAGTTTGTTGATTGATATCTGAGCACTATAAAATCAAAATTGTGGGCCTAAGAAAAAATTAAAATTGGAATCCTTGCTTGCTGTTTCAGAGATGTAGTGAGAGGTGCAGGAGACCGGGGAATGAGAAGCAGCAGCAGAGAGAGAGAGAGCCTGCATTGCTGGGTCCTTAAAAATTAACAACTTCATGTTATTTAATGTATTTTAATATTAATCCTTTATCAATCACAGTTTGGTAAATTATATAAACTGCAGAGGCAAATAGTTCTTTACTATTGCATATGTACACATCTGTGTTAACTGTGACCAGAGCAGAGTAGGAATGTAACAGCATCAGAAGGGCCCACCATGTTCATTTTGTAATCAGTCCTCATGCTCTGGTAACCATTTTCTTTCTTAACATAAATAAAACCACACAGCACATGTTTCTCCATGTCTGGCTTCTGACTCACAATGTAAGGGTGCTGAGATTTCCCTTTGTTGCAGTAGTTGTGAGTCCTTCCTTGGTTCTTTCTTGCCAGGTAACTTACTGTTGTATGAAGACAGTGCAGTTTACCTACCCATTGCTTGACTCATGGCTATTTGGATTTTGCTGTTAATATTTTTGCTCTGGTGGTTTAGTGGGCATATGTATGCCTTACTCTTGCTACATGGCATTACAAAGTAATCATCAGATAGGGATCTAACTTTAGAACATATTGGCAAGCATTGTCCACAATTGGTTTCAGCAACTTTTGTTCCAGCCAGCAACGTGTGGAGGTTTTAAGTATATTGTATTTTCATCAGTATGCAATGTTGTTAGTTATCTTAATTTAGTTCTGAGCCTCTCGCTGTAGTTTTACTTTCTATTTCTCTGGTGATTAAAGAAGCTGAAGGATTTCTCACATTCCTGCTGGTGATTTGTGTCTCCTTTGCTGGAAATCAATTGCTCACATCTTCTCCCAGTTCCACTTTCCCAATTAGCTTGATACACTTCCCATTTTTAGTTTGTCAGATTTTTTTTTTTAAAGCATCTTCTCTGAAATTTGTTAGTCTGGAATTCCTACTAACAAGATAGACCACTAAATTAAGAAGAAAAAACTGAGAAAATGACATCAATTTTTAACAAAACAAATCCAATAATATTTTGATTTGATACCCCACAAATCTTATAACATGTTGCAAACAAAATAATTAGTCATCGTAACAAAGAAAAGATAAAATAGACACCTATAATATCTAATCTTTCTGCTTTATGTTTTTCATTTTGACGAGCTACCTTTTGATGATCAACCAGTCATTTATTTTTAATAAAGTGCAATTGATCAGTGTTTCTATGGTTGCTATGTTTTGAATCACATTTAAGAAATCTTTACTTACCTTCAGGTCATGAGTCTGTTTTCCTCTAGAAGTTTATTGTTTAAACTTTTTGCATTGAGATCTAAACACTGACTCCAGGAAAAAAGTAGCCACTGGGGGAATCTCTGCCCTGTATTTTTCTTAGATTCGTTAACTTTACTCCAAGTCCGCATCTTTTTTTATGCTATTGTAAATTGAATTGCTTTAGAATTTTGTTTTTATTTTCATGCTAGTCTAAGACACAATAGCTGTTATGTACTGACTTCTTATCCTGTGGCATTACAGGATTCATTTACTATTGTAACAGTTATTTTGTGAATATTTTAGGCTATCTATAAGTAGTGACAAGTTCACTCCATTCTTTCTCTATACATCTGAGACTCTTTTGTTCTCTTCCCTGCATTTTTTAATTATTTGTAATTGTTATAGATTAGAATCTTCATGACAATATTAGGTAGAAGTTGAAAGAATGGCCATGCCTTTGTTATTTATTTTTTTTATTGGAACTTATTCCTTAATTCTTCTTCTCTTGTACTCTCCTTCTCTCTCTCACATGGAGGACCTTCTGAGTCTATTTATATTTCTCATATATAGGTATGTTTAAGACTGGTAGCTCATAGTTGGTTCACTTGTCAGGGAGAGCATCTCTGGATCAACCAGATATTTTCTCAGGACCCATTGATTACCTGTAGCTCTTTACCCAGGGGTGGGGCTTTGTGAGAGTTTCCCATCTACATTAGCATGCTAATTGATTTTGTATCTCAAAGGGAAACACTACTTTCTTCTCAGCAAGTATGGAGTACTCTGGTTGTTTCATACATGACTTCTGTCAGGTGAAGATTTTTGTTTCTATTCCTACTTTCTGAATATTTCTGGTTGGGGTTTTGCAAATCACAAAAAGCTGTTGGATTTTGTCAAAAGCTTTTTTCTGTATATTTTCAGGTAACCATGTGGTTTTGATTCTTCCTTCTATTGATTGTATTCCATTGATTGATTTTCAGATGTTAGGTTAATTCTGCATTCCTGAACTACATTTTTTTTCTTGGCTATTTTTATTGGTATATTTCTCTTTATATGCTATGGGAGTTGGCTTGCTACTATTTTCTCTTCTTTGATCTTGGTATCAGGGCACTAACAGTTCATAAAGTTAATTGGAAAGTATATTCCCTTCTGTCATTTTCAGGAAATGTTTGTGGAAGGGCTTCAGGAAACAGGCTTAGCAGACATCCTTCAGGTGTTCTCTGGGGCTCCCCCTTCACCTTGCTTTATCTTACTCAGCATCCCTCTGAGCCTTTCCTTTACACTGGGCATGTGTGTGGTGCTGGGGTGCATGACCCTGAGAGTAGGGGTGCAGCAGATCTGTGGCCCCTCGAGGTCCTTCTCACCCCTTTGGTTTGCCCTTTAGATTTGCCTATGTTTTCATTATCAATGGTCTTCATATTTCATGTCAGTTTAGGTTACTGTGTTGCTCATCTTAGAGGGCACCCTTTTACATGGACAAAGGATATCGACTTTTGTTTGTAAGTTCTTTATTTGTATCTTCACTTTCAAATGGTAATTTTCCTGGGTAGAGAATTCTTGGTGGACATTTTTTCATCATTTTGTTGTCTCAGGGCTTCCATTGTTTGTTATGAGAAGATGGCAATCTTCGTGTTGTCTTTGATGAGTCATTTTTTTCTTACCATTTTCAAGAGCCTGTCCTTTTCTTCCTGATTCATATATGATGTATATGTTGGTGTGCTAGGTGGTCTCACAGGTGTCTATTCTCCCCTCTCTTGGTGTATGTATGTGTCTTGATTTCTCCCTTTCCCCCCTCTATCATCCATTGATTTTAGTAGTTTTTTTAAGATAGAGTTTTGCTAAATGCTAGACTCAAATCTTTATTTCTCTCCCCATTAATTAGTAGGTTGGATAATCTCAAGTAAACAATAATCAAGTTCTTACTGATTAATTTTTAAGTTTGTGTCTGCTGTTCAACCCTTGTTGGTTACTTTTCACTTCAGCCTTTATAGCTTTTGAATGCCATAATTTTATTTAATAGCTTTTAATTTTCAAATTTATATCTCTTTATTGATCTTCTATAGTTAAAGAAATATGGTCATTGCACTTTCTTTAATTCTTTAGACATGATTTTCTTTTAGTTCTTTGAAAATAGTTCAATGGCTGATTTGAAGTCTTTGTTCACTAATTCCGACATCTGGGCTCATTCAGGGATAGAAAGTTTCTTTTGAATATATTTTGCACTTTTCATGAATGTCTCATAAACTTAATTGACAAATGGGAATTTTATATATGACACTTTGGGACTCAATTATTCCCTTTCTAGATTTCCCCTCCCTCCCTCCCTCCCTCCCTCCCTCTCTTCCTTCCTTCCTTCCTTCCTTCCTTCCTTTCCAAAAACAACAGTTTCATGGTGTTGATGTTGCTGTATGTTTTAATAACATTCTAGGTTATCTCTCTAGTATCTCTATTCCATATAGGACATGCTCATTGAAATTTCCACTTAGATTACTTATTAACCAGTTGGCCTCTCAGATCCTTTTTTGAAATGCTATTAACTAATAGTTTTTCATTTTTTCCTAAGGGTTTTGTATGTGTTGATGCATGTTTTTGTTGCTCAGACAGGGGTATTACAACTCTGTGTTAAACTTTATTTATTCCTGTGTAGGTCCCAAAGTTAGGAAGAAAGGGCATTGGGACTTCTTAGGATCTTTTCCTGGCTAGGGTTGCAGCTGTGCCAAGTCATGTAGCCTTCTATGAATGTGTGAACAATGTTTGAAGATTTCTACAGACTAGTTATTCTCTGTATTTTTCTTCTAAACTTTGGCCAGGATATTCTTAGTTACATTGCTACGTCACTAGACAATGTGGAGCAAATAATTGTGTGGCTTCTTTTGACAAATCCAAGGTGATAGAGCTTCTCCTCCAAGGTGACATTGTGCCTTGTGAGGTGGTGGTGTCCTATAGGTAGCTGTGTTACAAATGGTTGCAGAGAACGGCGCTATCCCTGCAGCTTTCCTTTTCCCCTTAGGGAAGGAGAGGCTGGTGGTTTTCAGAGACACCTGGATCGGGAGGCTGCTGGTCTTTAAGGATTCTTTGGAACTGGGGAGAAAGTGGTGGGAACAAACAAATTAAATGTCTAGCTGATGTCACACTGATGTCCAGCTGTTTTATGTGAATAGTGATCCTTGAATTGCTAGAGGCTTTTAGTTGATTTCTTAAAGTGATGTCAGAGTTCAGTTTCTCTGAGAGGCTATAGGACGCTTGGCAGGTATTTGAATAGATGTCTGATTTATCTGATGAGTATTAGGGAAAACCACTCTGGCTGCTGAATGGAAGGTGCATGGGAAATGAGTGACCAGAGATGATATCCTACAAAACAGCTGGTGTCCTGATTAGGCAGAAAGATGATGGTCAGCATGTAGGAATAAGGCAGTGGTGGTGGATGAAGGAGGGCAGGAAGGGGGAGGCTACAGAGATGACTCATGAGTGAGATCCCTGGGGCCTAGTTATGTGTGGAGAAAAGGTCTGAAGAATCAATTTTGTGTCTGAAAGATGGAGCTTTTTCTCATGAAGAAGGACATGGGCTCTTGACCTTTAGGAACATGTGTCATAATCTATGATGCATTTGAAAGAGGGTAAATGGACGGATCAGAAATGTTCTCAGCACAACCAGCTTTCTTCTAGACATACATATCCTGCCTCTTTTCTCCATGGAACATTTCTTGTGTTATATTAAAAGTGATCTGCTTTGGTGCCTGTCTTTCCCTGTAAGACATGAGTTCTTTAAGCCTGGCCCCAACTCTTTCTCCTGATGCCATTGCCAGCTTTGTCCTAGATAGGGGCTTACCAGCTTTGTGTTGAATTGAGGTAGGGTGCATGGCATTTAGAGGAGAGAGAAGGTGGCAGGTCCAGTGCTGAAGGGTTCTGTTCATTTCTACATTCCTCTCCAAACACCGAGCTTCCTAAGCCTGAACTATGCATGCAGTGTCTCTGCCCTCAAGAGCTGACTGTCCACAGATGGCATCCACTGTGCCTAGGGTAAGATGTGTGAGAGCAGGTAGCATCATAGATGTATTAGGCCTCCACCTCAGCACGGCCAGTGTTCTGTAGCATGGTTACTTCTTCATCTGCATCCTTCAATACTCGTGTTTCCTTGCTGCTGTTATAGGAACCCTTGACTCCTCTCCTAGCTTCTATTGCTTTTGCCCCAGGTTTTTGGAAGCCTGTGAGCCAGAATTGCACTGGGGAGGAGCCACTGAACCAGGGCTCCCAGACTGCAACAGTGATATTTCTCCAGAACTGAGCTCTTTTCTGATAGACTAGGCATGATGCTGTGCTAGCTTGGCTTTCATACTTGATATTTCCAACTTCTCTGGGGCAAGGGTTGTCTCTTGCTCCCCACACATTTCTTCAGAGCCACCATGTTGCCTTCCTCAGCTTGCAGCATGCCTTTTTGCCCAGGTTGTACTGGACATAACATCTGCGATAGTGTATTTACTTCTCTATCCATTTGGGAAGCTGATATGGCCTCAGGTAATAACTTCTCTGGGCATGATTTTCAAATGGAGCTTTTGAACAGACTTGGCATTTTCCAGGTGCTCAGCAGTGCTGCTTTGCTGAGCTGGGACTTTTTCTGATTTTAGAGATTGACAGCTTTAAGCCATGTCCTTAAGCAGAGAAGTAAAGCAGAAACAGGAAGAGAAGGCTGTAGGGAAGGACCACCCAGGTTCATCCACCAGATGCTGAACAACTTTGTAGGTAAAAGAGGTAAAACTGAGGATGCTGATAAAGGATGCTGGAGGGAGGGAGAGAAGGAGGGTGCGATGACAGATGGAGTGCTGTATGGGTCCTGTGGTCTGTGGCTTCAAGCCATATGCTTCCTTTTGCCTCAGGCCAAGGTGGTGGACACCCCATAGCCAGTCTTGGCTTCCTTGTGTTTTGAGGTCACTTAAGGGTCGTGGTTGGGTAGTGACAGTGAGTCTCTTCATAGCGTCCAGGCTGACAGAAATTTGAAGACTTGTTGAGTACCACCAATGAGCCTGGTGCTGGCTGAGAAAGGGGTGGGGCAGCCTGTGTGAGTGAGGAGCATGAGCACTGCATGATAATAGGACCTTACCTCTAGGGAGCAATTTAGTGTTTTCAAGGCGCTTTCATATGCATTATTTCTTCTTATCCTCAGAGAGATGCTAAGGATGTCTTCCAGTCACTTTGATTGCTGAGAGAAAGAAATCTGGGCTTACAGGGGCCTTGTTACCCAACCAATATAGGGGCCACTGCTGAGATTCCTAGGGCCTGGCTCCCAGCCCTTGTTCTTGGACCAGCTCAGCAGCCCCAGAGAGCCATTTGCCAACTGGTGTGCAGAAAGAATCCACCAGGAAATTCCCACTCTGCTCGTCAGTTGTTAGTGTGAAGGCAGGACTAGAAGGATCTGTGCAAGTCTCTTTTCCCCAGAGGAAGCTTAGAAGTCCTTAAAGAGGGAAACAAAAGCATTATCTGGGCTCATGATTAGACCCCCTCTCCCCTGCTCTCGTGGAGACAGTGGTCTGATTTGGCAAAGCAGGCATGGTGTTCAGTTGTCAGTCATTACACACAGACCAGAAATTGGTAATGCCAAGTGTGGCTCATGTTCCTGAGGGATGGGCCTCTAAAGGAGAACACAGGTAAATAAAACGAGAACCAGCCCCAACCTGGAGCTGGTAGCACATATGTTAATTTTCCCTGGTGTAACATTGCTATGTGGCTACATGTCACCATTACACTGGAGATACAGAGAGGGTGCTTGAAATCAAGATCTGTAGAAGGGGATATTCCACACCTGTCTACAAAGGCCTGATATACAGACATCTGCAGCCTTCTCGTGTTTTCCAGGCCCTAGGCTGCACCTATACACCTGTGGCTGCCCATGTTGACAGAAATGCAGAGCAGAGCAATCTCTTTAGAGATGTTCTTTATTATTAGAAAGATAGCTATAAATTTATGTTCTCACCCTATTGTTTGCTTCTTGTCACCCAGGAGAAGTGAAAACATATATTCACACAAAAGACTCAGCTGTTTATATTTTGTGAAGCTTAAAGCAAGCTAGAAATGATGCAGGTTTTGGACCAGCAGGTCAGTAGATAAACAAATGTGGCAAATGAAAGAAAGCGACCTGTTACCACAGCCACCAGCAGGGATGGATCCTAAAATGCCACGTTACTAGGTTCCTTGAAAGTCTCTTCTTTGTCAGGTTTTCTTTCACTGTGACAAATAGCTGGTCAAAACAATTTTAAAAAATCCAAAGTAGAAAGGGTTTGCTTCGGCTCATAGATCCAGAGGCCCTGGACTAGTGTGGTGGGAAAAGCATATATGGCAACCTGGGGTCAGGGAGGAAAAGAAGCAAGAGAGGAGATGGGTCTGCAATAGAGGTGAGAAGGAACAAGAGGGAAAGAAAGAATGGCTGGCTGGCTGGGTTGGCTTTCTTCTCTCTTTTTCCACCTGCTTCCCAGCCTATGAAATGGTGTCACCCACATTTAGGCCTGGGGTCCCCATATGTCCCCTCTGGAAACATTCTCCTAGGCATCCCTAGAGGCCTGCTTCCCCCATATTCTAGATGGTAACTTGGTTTGGTAACAAGTTCCCCACACACTCATCATGCCAGGGTGCTTGCAATTGGAATTGAAGGGAGATAGTTTGTAAGAATGCAGGGTCCCTGTCTGAGGAGATGGAAAGATCACCATAGGTAAAATGTCAGCTGTGGAAGCAAAGCTAAAATTGCAGGAATATCTATCAAGGGGCCATGTATGATCCTGGGAGGTCCAGGTGATGTCCTAGCAGGAGTTCAGAACAGGTGTCTGGGTCTTTGTGTGTTTTCCTTGCCTTCTGCTTGTTGGGTTTTGTTTCTCTGAGCTCCGTAAGCTTCCAACCTCCTTTAGTCATTTCCCAGGTTTGGTTCTTTGTTCTTGTTTAGTTAGCAAGGAGAGGTCCCTGTTTTGATCTTGGATCTCTGGACCAGGTGACAGATTTGCAAAGTGATATCAAGTGGTCAGTTATACTGATCACAAGAAAGACAGACATCTCAATCTCAGTTTCCTTTTCCTTAGCTTCCCCTTATGCCTGAAAGAGGGTCAGCTGCAGAAGTGGGCTCATCTTCAGGATGGTTCAGGAGTTGAGAGCCAAAACAGCAGCTTTGGGGGGCTGGGTACCAACCACAGCTAGGAATCAGAGTCTTCTGGGTGGCACCTGACTGCCAGTGGACTGAGAAGCCCTTACCTTATTTTCACCAGGGAATAAATCAAACGTTTCCTCTCAACAGATGCTTCCTGCAGTGTTCTGGGAAAACACCCATTTATTTATTTATTCCTTTGGTCTGGTGTGTGTGTGTGTGTGTGTGTGTGTGTGTGTGTGTGTGTGTATACACCGAGTGCACTCCCATTTACAGAATACAAATGGGATATCTATTGCCAATAGCAACCAGGCAACCAGAAGCCTCCTTGGCAAACCTGGCCTGAGCTCTCTGACACTATGCAGATTTGAGAACCTAGGACCCCACTGGAACTCATCCATCAATGCAATAGGGGAGAAAGTGTGGCCATATTTTTTCCTGCCTCACAGCTTTTTAAATTTTTTTCCTCTAAAAGCCCTGGAGCCACTTCCCATTCCAGCTTCATAGTCTAGCTTTTGACAGCAATTCTATGAATTCCCAGATTCCTCCCAATTATTCTCTGATTGTAGGCAAAATGGATTTCTATTGCTTAAGTGGAAGAACCCAGTAGTGGAAGCTCCAGGCTGCAATGGTTTCAGGCTGACATTTCCCATCTTACCTCCTCACACACTGATCACCTCATGGAGGAGAGGGTGTCTTCAGCTGAGACTCAGTGATTTTGCTTAGCGTTTGTTGAACATGGTGCTGTCAAGGGGTTGATCTTGTGTTACCACTGAGTCCTTGGGAGGCTTAGCATAATCAGACCCACATGAGTAGCCCAAAGCAGGCTAAGATGCCCCACTCCCCAGGGGCAGCACTGCACTTAATCCCCCCCTGCCCTCATTTGAGAACCAAAATCCTGAACATCTATTTTATACTTTTTAAGACATGACTTTTATGTAACTCATGTCTTTGAAGATGGAAATATCCTCATGAACTTTGAGTATCAGCAGCTTAGAAGTTTCCAAGGGAGAATGTTGGGGAGATTTGGGCTGGCAAGGATGGGGTGAAACAGGAGTTGTTTTGGAAGGTATTTGATTCAGCCAACTAACACCTACAAGTTCCATGGTGCTCTATGGTAAGAGATTTTCTCTGAGTGTCCAAAGCCAGGGCTGGCCCAGCAAAGGCAGGTCACTTTGGGCCAGTCGCTTATACTTTGATTCTGGAAATTGTTTACATTAAAATTAAAATGAGACTGCTCATTTAGATAATAAAGCGTGAGTATAATGATTATTGAATAAAGAGACTAGTGAGTGAGGCTTGAACATCATGTACCCAGAATGACTGACCTGGGGCTGCAAACCTCCACTGTGAGGACCCGGGACTCCATTTTGCCAGAGTACTCAGAGGTGACTCCAACTGGATTGGCTCACCAGAATCTGCAATTCATTTCACATCTGACCTTTTTCCTGACTGTGAGCGATTATGAAGGCTGAGGTTCTCTGTGGCGACGATCTTTCCTCTTGTGGAGTTAGCTGAGGAAAGATTTCGTGTCCAACTCTGGGTCTGCACTCTTCACTCTGCCTTATACATTGATCATGGAGGGCAATCAGGGTCTGCTGGCCAAACAAGTCAGTCATGGATGAAAAGCAGCCGGAGTCTCAGTGGGACCTGCCAGTGGCTGACCAGAGTTTTCTTGCTGTTTATTCCAGGCAAATCCAGGAACTTGGAATTACTTTTCTCTCTCTTCACTCAGTAATTCCATGTAGAAATCAGGGAACGTGGATGTCCCCTGCTCTTCCCACTTTGAGTGTCCAGGGCAGGTGCCAGTGAGGCCCGTCACCACTGATTTTAGCAACCTGACTCATCTAGGTTCCCAGTGCTTCATCCATCTTCCGTCATGGCTGAAAGTGGGAAATCTGGGTACAGGCTCTGACGACCTTTCAGTACCTCCAGACCTTGTTTACTCACGGTTAGGAGTCCCCTGCTTTGGTGCTGACCACTCATCACTGGGTGCGGGCTCTGGCAAGAGCAGATGAGGTTTTTTGTCCCCACTCCTGAGGGTGGCTAAGTTCCTCCTTGTACTACTCGGGACAGGGAGATGGAGTCTTTTCTTCAGCAATAGGAGTCACTGAGGGTGTGGTGGTCTGTTGATACCTCTACTGCATAAAGTGAGGAGGAGCTGGTACAGCCATTTCATATCCTCTAGACAAATCTCAACTAGAAAAGGAAACAACATATGTGTCTATTGTGGGGTTGAGGCCTCATTTAGCTTTTGTAGCAGCATGGGCTGTCAGAGGGATCTACTGAAAACTCTGGCTAACATAGCTCATGTTATGTTAGCCATAAACTCCTTACAGTTTGTATCAGAACTGCAGAATTTTGGGTGTGTAACACAGACCAGCAGCTTGTGACTAGCATGAGGCACGTGCCACTGATTTCTTGTTGGTTCTAGAGTATGCAGTTAATGAGGAACTGTGGGACATAGTAACGTTAGATTCCAGGCTTCTCAAATATACCAAGGGCCAACTGTGTGTATCTTGAGCTGACTCTGTTATAATAAAGAAGCTAGGAAGGTTTTCTTTCTACTTAGAGTGCTGATAAAAAGAGCCATTTGTATTTCCCAATTTTATGATTCATGCTTTCATGGAGACCTAATTTCTAGAGATGTCTCACTGCTGCACGTTACTCTCAACCCATTAAGTAGAGCTCCAGATAAGGAGACTGGAGTTTAGAATCACTACGCATACCTATTCCGTGCAGTAACTGGCAGCGGCTGGTGTACGGTGGAAACTGTGCTAGGCCCTTTCTGTTGGATTTCAGATTTACTCCCACACTCTTTTCCGTAAGCATCTTCCTGTCTTGAGAGGCTGCTCCTGTATTTACCCTCCCCTCCCCCAAGCCCTACCATGTCCTGTGTGGTTCTTTGTGGTCAGTACTTCCCATTGCCTTCCTGCTCTCTGTGTCCTGTCCTTGCTACATCCAGGTCAGTTGCAGCAGCACCTGTAAGCTGTCACATGGTCACAGTCTCCCTTTGCATCTGACTTGATTATGAAGTGCCAGATTCCAAGTTTCGAAGGATTTGTTATTTGGAGATTATTTTGCCCTCTTTTGTAAATTAATTTCCTCTCCTGCTAAGGCAGCCAAAGCACCACAGTGATTTTCTACCACAGAGAGGTAATGAGGCTTAGGGGGAATGCTTAATAGGAAAACATTGTCCCACACTGCGAATTAGGAGCTCTGGATGGAGACGCAGCCGATGAATATTAAAACCAGACAGTGTGATGTTTCTGCTGAGGGCGTGTGCGACAGGGCACATGAGTTATCCTGGAAGAGTTTTGTCTGTGCCTTCATGCATGCTAGGGAGGTACACTGAGGGACTGTTAGCAGGCTAACACAGCCCTCAGGCATGCAAGTGAGGGGAGGGAATGTACAGAGTTGTGCTGGAAAGCTAGCTTAGTTTTGGTGCCTGACAGGGTGGTCACCCTTTTCTATTATACATGATCTGAGCGATTCCTCTCAGAAAATGCCCTGCCTAACTGATTGTTTTCCCAGGGCGATAGCTCAGACAGGAATACCAGAGAGGGGAGCAGGGGGCAGCTCAAGTTACAAGGTTTATTTTTTTTCTCTTTTTTTCTGTCTCTCCCTGTTTTTGTCTCTTTCCCTGTTTATCTCTTGGTAGAAAGCTTTATTTATAGAAGGGACCACGTTTTGGAGAAAGTGAACATTTTTACAAGGTAGATGCCATGTGGACCCTTCCCTACACCCCACTGGCTTTGCCTTCCTGTGCCTATGGGTGTCTAAATACTTATTTCCTCATGGACAAGTTGAAGAGGATCAATAAAGGAAAAGATGAATTTCCTAAACTGTAAAAATATCCATGTGTAAGTTTTCTTCTGGAAGTGGCTAAAATTGATAGGTTCTTTTTGTTGTTTGTTTTTCTCTGTAATGTCTAAGAGTGCTAATGTATTCTAAAAATTCCCTTGGTCCTGCTGCTCCTGCCTTACTGAAGCTCCCAGCCCCCCAGCACCGCTCTCTTCTCCCTTCTATGCCACCTGCTTGTTCTGGTTCACTTTTTTTTCCTTTCAGGATGCTTCTCCCATAATGTTCTGTGCTACAGGAAACAGGAGAGGAAGAGTTACAGCTGGCATTTAAGAGGCATGATGGGAAGAAGGGCTGTGAGTGACCTTAGGTGGCATGATGGGAAGAAGGTCTGTGAGTGACCTTAGGTGGCATGATGGGAAGAAGGTCTCTGGTGTGTAGATTCATGAACAAGAGACAAAGAGGACTGAGGGAGGTGGAGAGGGGAGAGGTGAGCTCCCCATGCTGACCAAGGAGAGAGATCAGTGCTTGCTCCTCAGCCTTTTGCTGGGGGCAATTTCCAGGCTACTCTGGGCTCCATTTTGCTCAAAGGAGGGCTGTAGGGATGAGTCTTTAAGCCAGTAAAGGAAAGGGCACTGGGATCTGCGAGGTATCTGCTGCCTTTGTGTAAATAAGTAGCTTTAAATCAAGAGAAAATGTGGCACATTGTGAGCAGTGGTGAGACAGATGTACCTGTGGGGAGGTCTGAGCTCTGCATCTGAGGACAGGTTCTCACTGAAGCCTGATGCCAGGGCAGGTAGAAGTGTGGACAGGAAGCTCCGTGAGTCAGAGGGCCAAGGTTGCAGGTTTTGCCCCTTCTGCTTGTCCTTTTGCTGGTTTGTTGATCTGATTCTCTCTTGTTACATTAATTTATTTGTTCAACAAACAAGCATATGGAGCCTATCAGACTCTCACACTCTGTTCTTATCAACCCCAAATACTGGTTCTTTTCATGATAAGCAGGCAAGGTGGTGGCTGGCAGCCCCAGCCTCAGGCCCAGGCCCAGGAGGTAAACCAAGTCTGTTCCAATATTCACCTATCACCTCTCTTAGAAAGGTTCAGTTTGGTTGTGCTGAGACTAGACTCTCAGCTTTTGCCCTCATCACCTAAAGGAGGGATAGAATGTTCCAATGACCATTTCAACATAGAGCAGAATCTGTGTGTGTCTGTGTGTGTGTGTGTGTGGGGGGGTATCTAACCAGAGCTGGATGAGGTCATGTCATATTCCTTCCCCATGAGACAGTAGCACCAGGCAAGCCTCCAACTGTAGATGGGTATCTCTTACATGGTAGGGAGGGACTCTAGAGGGAGCGATGTCCCATGCTGAGCATGCTGTGCGTCTGTCAGAGAAACTGTAATACTGTCAGTCTAGGATGGGAGCTGAGAAGACTGAACACAAGCAGGAGTCCTGAACTCTGTCTTGGGAGCTGCATAAGGTGACAGGCCTGCCATAGCGGACAGCAAGGCTTGGGTAGATGCTCTGTAGGACACTGGGTGGGAGCATAAGGTTCACTGGACCTCAAAACTGATTGACATCAAGAATGAAGTGAACGGGACTGCAAGGCTGTGTTTCTGCTTCTAAATAGTTATCTCCCTGGGTCTTTTGATATCTTTGTCTTCTCTGCTCTTGGCTTGGGTCCCAAAAGCCCCATCATCTGAAAACCTGTTGTTTATAGGAGTCTTGAGTATGGAGGTTTTTCTCTGGATATTTCTTACCCTCTCTGATTAAATCTCCATTCATCTGCCCTCATGTTGAGTTTTTGCCTTCTCAAACATTTGCTGTTAGGATGACTGGGGTGCCATCTCTCAATGCCATCTTCATTTCATTCCTGAGTCACATATCATCCGGTCCAAAAGACTAGCATCTTCTCCATGGCTTGTTCAAGACTCACCTGAAGTCCACCCTGTGGGGCTCATGTTGCCTGTGTGCTTTGGTCTGCTTTCTGCTTCTATGAGTCAGGGAGGAAAGCGCATCATTATTGATCATTAATTTATAAAATTCCTTCTGTTCTCTGTGAGTGGAAAATAATTTCTGCTGGTCTTTTGTACCCTCCCTCCTCTGCCTTTATCTGCACACACAGAGGGAAGGGGAGAGGGAGGGGAGAGGGAAGGGGAGAGGGAGGGGAGAGAAGGCCTGTTCATTTAATTTCACTCATCAATATAAACCTTCTTAACTTACAACTATCCATATGCCATAGTTAGGGTTACTATTGCTGTGATAAAACACTATGGCCAAAAGCAATTAGGGTAGGAAAGAATTTATTACACTTCATTAATGAGGGGAGTAAGGTCAGCAAGAAACCTGGAGGAAGGAACTGAACAGAGGCTGTAGAAGAATGCTGCTTCCTGGCTCAACCAGTTTTCTTACATATTTCAGGGCTACTTGCCTAGGGCTGTGCTATTGCCTCTTAGGTTGGACCCTCCCACATCCATCATTAATCAAGGCAATACCCTGGGACCTCACTACAGGTCAATTTTTAGAAGGCATTTTCTCAGTTAAGATTCCCTCTTCCCAGATATGTCTAGGTTTGTGTCAAGCCAACAAAAAGCAACCAGCACACTCTATAGAGGTGAAATTATTTCTAATTAAAAATGAAGGCACCGAGGTTCAGGAAGGTTAAATAATCTATACGGAGCCACAGAAGTGGTACCCAGAAGTGCTGGGTAGAAGCAGAGGGTATGATGGAAAGATTGTGCTCACTAGAGCAAGAGTCCCTTGGCAGCCCCATCTGTAAGCA
This sequence comes from Sigmodon hispidus, assembly GCA_004025045.1. Taxonomy (NCBI): domain Eukaryota; kingdom Metazoa; phylum Chordata; class Mammalia; order Rodentia; family Cricetidae; genus Sigmodon; species Sigmodon hispidus. The sequence continues at coordinate 44,882 of PVIH01011390.1, forward strand.
GCAAAACAGTGGAAGCAGAGCAAATGAAGATGTATGGGAAACTGGATAAATAGTTTAGCATTTATCCATAAAACAGAATACAATGCAGCTTCTAAGAGACTGAATTGGATATATATATTGGGTACCCATGGTCTTTTGCTTCATGATGATGAAGAAGCACATTATATAATACCATTATGATATGATCCTGTTCCTTTTGAATTTATATTTAGGTACTTATACAATGTATAGAATCCACCTGGACGGATGCCCACTGTGTGCAGTTGAAAGCAGATGCTCTTGGAAGTGAAGCTGAGGACACATGCTAATGATAGCCACTGTTTACATACTAGTTCAACAGACTTCTCTTGACTACACTACCTGATGTGAAGGAAGACTTGGTCTCCCCCTGATGTCCAAAACTGCAACATCCCCCTCCTGAGAAAAGCAGCCCTTATCCCAGGAGGGACACATCTTTTGCTCCTCTGAGGAGATCCAATGGTCCTCCCAGCATGGTTTCAGGACTCTCTATTTGGTGTTTTCTGTGGGAGCTTAAAGCATCTTTTTATATTCTACCTGTGATTATTACTTTTATTGTCTTCAGTGCACTGCAGAGGATTAAGACAACTGCCCTTTTTTTCTGTCTCAGGCTCTCCTTTAACTCCATAAAACATTGTTATTTCCTGCATGTTCTTCAGCTTAGTAGACTTCCTATAAGGTGAAACACTACCTTTGGTGCTAATCAACACTCAGAATTCTTTTGTAACAGCCTCAAGGTGATTTCCTTTGATTTGTAGTTAGAATGAGGCTTCTAGCATGCTTGCATTCTCAAAACTCTTTTCTCTCACGTTTGGGAAGAAAGGCTGCTTTCACGGCAGGGCTTTCTCCTTCTGCTCTGAGGTCAGTTTCTTTTCATATTATTTAGTAAACATTTTAAGAAAATGCTGTGAGATCAACACATGTGTGTGCACTCCTGCTCTTGTGCCTTCCTAGAGAAAAACGCCAACACTTGTCAAGTAGGATTACTCCAGGAACCCTGGAGAGCAACGACAGTTCAACTGGGGCTTTAATAAAAGATTAAGATATTTTTAAAAATCATGTGTGTGTTTGTGTGTGGATTTGTTTATGTGACCACAGAAGCCAGAAGAGTGTGCAGATTTTGTGATTCAGTGTTTCGTTGAAGACCCTGTGACAGAAGGCTTTAGAAACCTTGAAGCTAAGAAACTTTGCTTTCATAAAAAGTGATTTCAAATTTTCTGACCTTAATGATGAGACTATGTCATCGGAGAACTATTAGGCAGATTTTTAAAATTAAATGTATCAATCTGCCCCACCAATGTTACAGCAACATATGGGAGAGTATTAGCTTTGTAAGCGTGTTATGAGAAAGCATTCCAGAGATAGATATTTAGAAATATTTTCATTGTTATTTGGTTATTGATGAAAATTGTATGTGTCATTCAAGAGTGATAATTATTTGAAACCCTCATATTTGCATAGTATAAAGAACTTCCTGGGAGATAGAATTTATATATATATTTATTTATTATATATACAGTGTACAGAAGAGGTACCAGATGTCACCATAGATGGTTGTGAGCCACCATGTAGTTGTTGGGAACTGAACTCAGGAACTCCGGAAGAGCAGTCAGTGTTCTTAACCTCTGAACCACCTCTCCAGCCCCTGGGAGGTATAATTTTTAACCTGTACATTAAAAACTCCCACACTGATGAATTTACTGTGTTTCCAATGCACTTATTAACAGTATAAAAATTCCATACCTGCATAACAGAACTTTCTAACCTCCTGTATAAAAACCTCCTAAAATAATTAATTTCAGTATGCTTTGGGATGACTCTGTAAACACATGGCCTTCCGGTATGCTTAGGGACTGTTGCTCTAATGTTTGGAAAGATGGAAATATACACAGCATCTTTGTGGTAAATTCTATGGTGTTTAAGATTGAGAAAGTCATATGGCCAAAGAACCTCTTCAATATGAAGACATGGCACAGAGTCAACTCTTTCTGCCATGGTAAAAGTTAGAATCAATTATTGAAATGATCAAAAACTTAAACCAGTATTTTAATCTACAGCATCACAAATGATTATGTAATATTTTAAAGAAAGCTTTTAAAAAAGTAATTTGAATTTTTTTTAGTAATGGAGGATATATGTCTCTAGATACTGAAAAATATCTATTGTGGTTTTCCCCATTCGGCTTGTGTTTAGGTTGTTATGTGGGTGAGATTCCCTGGTTGTAGCTTCTGACATTCATAGACAACAGTGTTTCACAGCAAACTTCTTGTTCCTGTGGTTTTTACAATTTTTTTTTTCATTCTGACTGCTGCAATGATCCCTGAGTTTTAGGACAGGAGTTGTGCTGTAGATGTCTCCACTGGTACTGGATTCCACAGCTCTCACTACAAATGGCTATGGTTTTCTAGAAAGTTCTTCCTCTGCTGCAAAGAGTAGTTTCCTTGATGAGGGGATAGAAATACACTTGTGTAGGTATAAGGATAAATACTTGGAATGTAGCTAGGGTTTGTGGGGACTTAGAGGTGCTGCTCCAAGATCCATGACTTCACTAGCTGTGGTAGTTGTTTAAATTTCTAGTGCCAGGCATCGTTTACCTCATATGAAGGGGGTCTTGAGTCCAATCAGAGAGCTGTTGGTTATCATCAAGGTATGCATGCCACTGCACACAGAGAGTTATTGTACCATGCTGGTCACTTGTGTTTTCTTGGCAGAATAACTTGATAGATCTGCTGGCTGCTTATAGCATGACTATTTTATTTTTTCTTTAGAGCTTAACAAAAAGAAGTATGACTCAAGCCTGCAGGAATAGGGTCCTTCCTGAATGTTGAGGTATCAAGGGGAACACAGGGGATAAGAAAGAAAGAAGACAAAGAGGACAGGATCAGGAGGGCTTTCATAACCTGATGACCTATGCCAGCAAGTTTATTAAGAAGTTCATCCTCATCTCTAGTATTTGCAGGGGGAAAATCTGCCAAGATCAATAGAGAACTAAATCAACTAAATTTTGGCAAAGAGAACACAGGATACCCCAGACACAGCTGCCTGAGGGCTGATCCCTATAGCCCAGATAGAAGAGTTATGTCCTCAGAAACTGGAACTTAGAGTCTTATGAGGCACTGGCTCTGGTATCAGACAGGTCTTGTTAAGTCCACTCCTGGACAAGGACACAGAACTAAAGTTCCTTTTTGTCTTTCTAAGAAAGTCTTGGGCCAATCTGGATCCCCACAGAATTAATTTCTTTAAATTTTTAATTATGTGTATGTGTTTGCATGTGAGAATACACACATGAATGCCATTGTACAAGATGCTCAGAGGCATTGGACTCCCTGGACATGTAGTTATAGGAGATTATGAGCCACCCAATACAGGAACCAAACTCAGGTCCTCTAGAAGAGCTGTGAGTGCTCTTAACCATGGAGCCATCTCACTAGCCTCTCTTTAAAACTTTAGCCTGATGTTGAATTTTTTTCATATGTAATGCTCCTTATATAAAATTTATTTATCCTAGAATTATTTATTAAATCCACTTAATTGGACAATGTATAATTTCCCCACCTGATTGCTATTCTAGTCTTCTTATCTATAAAGTGCTCACACAAAATATATTGCTGGGTGCAATTTGCCAATATCCCTTGATAGAGCAATTCCATTTCCAACATTTGTCCTCAGATAAAGTCGATCAAATAAGCAGAAGAGTCACACATGGGTGTTCCCTACAGCAGCAAAGAGTCAAAGATTGGAAACAATGCCTCCATTTTTTAAACAAGTGATTAGATATCCAATAATACCATAGAATGATTTTCAGCTATTACAATGGCTATAGATTATCACACTAACCCAAAAGTATACTGCTTGGTGAAGAACAAATACTAATACTGTATATGGCATAATTACGTTCTAACTGTAAAATATGTTTCTTAGTCCCTATGCCCAAACACACATTACAGTATTTAATATTATGAAGAATTAACGTATTTCTCTTTCTATTATGTATGTCTGACCATTTCTCCATTATCTCCAGTCTTCAGGCAGCATGTGTGACTACAGGTAAAAAGTTAGGAATCTTGGGCAGTCACCAGTAATGAGTCCAACACTCCTGGCATCAGGTTTGTTTCTTAAATCTTGGACATTCAGGCTCACAGTCTGTTGGACCCACACAGACAGGATAAAGATCATATAGGATGTGTGAGGAAGAATCCTCTTGCTCTCTGTGTGAGATTGGTATCTGAGAACTGTGGAAACTGATAAAGGAGTCATAGCCTGCAGCCAGACTCTGGAGGTAGCATCCCTCACTAACATCCCTGAGCCGGGCAGCCTTAGCTTCAGAAGAGTAGAATTTGACAGAGTTGGAGTAGGAGACCTATGTAGGCAGAGAGAGAGAGAGAGAGAGAGAGAGAGAGAGAGAGAGAGAGAGAGAGAGAGAGAGAGAGAGAGAGGAGAGAGAGAAAGATATGGGGAAGTGTAGGACAACATCCTGAACTTTTAAATGTTTACCTTTGAGAAATAAGGGAACTGAGGCTATTGGGCCAGAAGAGATTATTACACAGATGGGTACCTCAGAACACCTAGTGTGGATTGATGGGTAGATCTTAGAAACTTAGGTATCTTGGAACTTTTTCACTAGGATATACCCTCAAGAGCAAAAAACAGCACAGCGCGGTTTAGAGTAGCACGAGAGGACCATAAACACATGAACTTTTCATCTACCCCGTGGCTTACCTCAGGGCCGTGTGAGGAACATTTTCACCCTTAGGATGAAGTGAAATTTTAGGGTGAGGAAAAGTAAGGGTTATATAAGTCTATATTTTTTGTTGTTATAACCAAATATTAAAGACTAAGTATTTTATAAAGAGGATCTTGGCTTACAGTTTGGGAATCTGTGAGTCTCAAATCATATGGTCGCTTCACATCAGTTATCAAGAAAGGTCTTGTAGCAGATGTCATCTCAGTGGTAGGAGTGTATTCAAGAAGGAGAGGTCATTTGGTCAGACAGGAAACAGACAGAAACTCCATAGTCTCATGACTTCAGTGGTGAACATTTACTGAGAGACTAATCATGATTTCTTCCAGTGGGAGGGCCTCCTGAGACACAGTTGCCTTCCATTAGGCTCCACCTCTTAAAGCCACATCACTTCTTAGTATTGCAGCAGAAGGCATGGTGTTTCTACTGTAGATGTATCCCCTGAGGCTGGTTCCTCACAACTCTGATCTCTGCACTGTATCCACTTACGGTTTTCTGTGGTTTCCATTTGCTGTAAAGAGAAACTTTTTGATAAGGGGTGGTAGCTATCTTCTGTTATGGGTATAAGGATGAGTTTTAGAATAGAGTAAGGAATTATTCTGGTCTCCAAAGTGGCAGCAGTGCATTCTTTCCTAATGTCATAACCTCACTAGCCCCAGAAACTCATTAGGTTTCTATTACCTGCCATAGTTTCTGTCCTATTGAGTGGGCCTTAAGTATACCTAGACAGCTGTTGGTTGTCACTGACATGTGTGTGCTACTTCTTGATTATTTATGCTTATCTTGTCACGCTGGTCATTGTCATGGTTCATAGGTATTGAAGCTGGATAGAATAGTTGGAGTGTTGCCCTCCCTTGGCAGGTGGCATAGTACTTTTCTGAAACCATGAACACTAGATCATAGGATAAGAAGAGGCTTTTAAGTTAGATCTAGCTTGAGTCAGCTGAGTCCTTTGTCTTATGTGTGTAGTTTTTCAGTAATAGGGGGCCAACCATGGTCCTGTAGAGAATCACTTGGACTACCCTGACTATCCCTTTGAAAGGAGATTTTTTTTTTATGCCCAGTAATGGGGCTTTTGTTATTATATGTAGACACATTATTCATGAAAGTCAGAAAATGGAAACAAATGAAATGGTCTTCATCCAATAAATGGATAATGAAAATACAGCTCAGATACACAGTGAAATACTATTCAGCTGTAAAAAAAAAATGAAATCTGCAGGGAAATGGATGGACTTAGAGAAGATTAAACTGAGAGAGGTAACCCCGGGCCCACAAACACCAATACCACACGCCCTCTCTCATCCGCACCTCCTGGATCCAAATCCTCAGATGTGAGTGAAGAACATGGAGTAACCACAGGAACTAGGAAGGTTTAAAGGGATCTTGAAGAGAAGAGGCTTGAAAACCAAAATAACGGGTTCAGGTGGGATGAAGTGGGGTATGGAGAGAGCTGAAGTGGGGTGAGAAAGACTAGTGCAGGAGGAGGAGGAGGAGGAGGAGGAGGAATGAATCACACCAAGTCTGCTTGGTAAAGCCTTAAGGATAAAATAATTATTTTGTCATTTCACCTGCTGCTGTTACAGCTGAATAGTATTTCACTGTGTATCTGTGCTGTATTATGTTTGCATTTCCTGACTATCATGAATAGTGCGTCTATGAACGTGTTTAGGCAAGTGTCTGAGGTATAGGATGTCTAGTCTTTTGAACCTGTTCCAGGAGTGGTACAGCTGGATCATGTGGTATATTTTTAAAAAAGATTTATTTATTTATCATGTATACAGTATACAGAAGAAGGTACCAGATGTCATCACAGATGGTTGTGATCACCATGTGGTTGCTGAGAATTGACCTCAGGAACTCTGAAAGAACAGTCAGTATTCCCAACCTCTGAGCCATCTCTCCAGTCCAGATTTAATTTTTTGAGAGTTCTCTATACTAATTTCCAGAGTGGGTTGCTCCAGGTTGCATTCTCACTTTCTGCACAGCTCCACTGGTACTTGTTATCAGTTGTTGGGTGTACCCTGGCCAGTTTCACGGAGGTGACCTGAAATCTCAAAACTTTTTAAATATTATTCCCCTTATTGCTAAGTGAACACTACTTGAGGTATTTTTTTAGTCTTTTTATTTTATTTTTTTTATTGAGAACTTTCTGTTTAGATCCCTAGCATATTTTTAATTGGGTCATTTGTTTCCCAGACTCATTTTTGAGTTCTTTATATTCTGAATATTTATCATCTGCTAGATGTGTAGCTGACAAAGCTTCTCTCCCTTCCTATGGGTTTGTTGGTTTGTTTCTCCTTCATTTGAGTGATTGTTTCTGTAGCTGTACAGAAGCATGTTAGTTTTCTGAGGTTCTGGTTGTCAATTGTTGGCCTTGGCTCACAAAGTTCTTTCCTCTGCCTTTATCTTATAGAGTAATGCCTATGTTTTCTTCTAGGAGTATTTACTATTTCAGAGTTCAAACTGAGGTTTTTGACCTACTTGGATCTATTTTTTGTGCAGGGTAATTGACAGGGGTTTATTTTACGCTTCTGCATGTAGACAAACACTTTTTCCAGAGCCAATTGTTGAAGGTACTTTCTCCCTCCAGTTTATTTTTTATTTTTTGCCTTTCTGTCAAATATTAAAGGCTATGGTTGCTACTCACTGGCAAACATCATATAGCCGTGGTTGGAACTCACTGTCAAATATCCATGGCTATGGTTGATACTCACTGTCAAATATCACATGACCATGGCTAGTACTCATTGGGCCTTCCACTTTATTTCATTTGTCTGCATGTCTGTTTCTGTGCCAGTACAATTTTTTAAAGAATCACTATAAATAACAATGTCTAAAATAACTCTTAAATATATATATATATATCACGGTTTCTGCATCTATGGCACAGGGAATAGTTCAGAAGGGGTGGAAATACTATAAGAGAATACCAGGAACAAATGGCTGTATAAATAAGACTGAAACAATATCAATATCAGTGGACAAGCTAATGTGAAAGGGAGCATTTGTCTCAGAGTCCCCCTACAGGTACAGTTGACTGCTGGGAGAAAAATTAGTCTCTCCCAGGGATAAATCCCCTAACTAACTACATTAGTTGTCCAATGCAGAGTGGTCAACCTTGAAATCATATAGCAGAAATATCAAAAATAGACTCAGCATAATATATATATCTCTGTGTGTGTATATACATATTGTGGTGTTTTGAAGAAAAATGTCCTCCATGGCTCACAGGAAGTGGCTTTATTCAAAGGTATGGTCTTATTGGAGTAGGTGTGGCTTTTTGGAGGATGTAACACTGCTAATGGACTCTGTGGTTTCGGATGTTCAAGCTAGGCTCAGTGTCACTCTCTTCCTGCTGCCTTTGGGTCTGGATGTAGGACTCTCAGCTACTTCTCCAGCACCATGTCTGTCTGCATGTTGCCATGCTGCCAGCCATGAAGACAATAGAATAAACCTGTGAGCCAGTATCCTCAATTAAATGTTTTCCTTTATAAGAGTGGCTGTGGTCATGAGGTCTCCTTACAGCAGAAGAAACCACAGTGAAGACACATATGTAACAAATGTAGTCAAAGGAAAGGGGCAGAAAGGAGGCATCATACTGATCACGAGAAGGGGTAGGAGGGAGTTAAAGAATGTGTATCTCGGAGGGGGAGTGATGTAATTCTTCTTCAGCTGTAACATAAAAACAAACAAACAAACAAACAAAAAAAACAAAAACCCAGCTTTCTATAATGAACTCTTGTGAGATACAGCATTTCCTTATTTTCCAGAGTGGACTCTTTATTGCTGGATGCTGGTGTCTGTGACTAAGTACAGTGGAAACTCAAAAGGGACCCTAGGGGTTTTAGAATGCTGAGAGAGCCCTCTTCTGCACAGCACTTGGCATCACTGCCTGTGAAACTCATGCCTTCTACATGTATATTTAGACCAGTGCAGGAAAACATCTGGAAAGATTTATAACAAGCTGTTTCCAGTGGTAGCAAAGTTTAATTTTCTACATTGAACATGGATCACTTTTGCAATAAAAATGCAAATTTAGAAAAATATTTCAAAGTATGCCATGTTCATTGTAGGCAATTTGCAAAATATGAAAAGTACATTTAAAAATTAAATCATTTGAATTTCTACTATGTGGAAATAACCTTCATTAATATCTTTATTTATTTTAACTCATATATATGCATATCTACATAATGCATATAGATATGCATGCATTCAAAGTATATGTTTTTTTCAATAAAATCAAAATTGCATTATTTCAATTTATCACTATCATCATGCATATTTTTCTTTCAATGCAGCTAATGAGCAATTTTCTTTCTATTAAATACTCTTAGGTCCCCTGTAAAAGTTCTATATTCTGTGAAGTTTATGCTATAATTTCTAACACAAATGAGAAAATGAGGGTGAGAAAGGTGAAGCAAGCTATCCAAGGACAAGCAGCTGGCAGGTAGGCCACCTGGGATTTGATCTGTGGTTTCTGATTATTGAAACCAACCTTGCCAAGGATAGAAGACTAAGTGAAGAAATGTGATAGGCTGGTATAAACACTTGCCAGGTATGGGTTTTTAACCTGTGCTCAGGAACCCACCCTTGGATGCAGTCTGTAAGTTCAGGAACCCATCCCTGGGGAGAATCTGTCTGTTCAGAAACCCACCCTGGGAGCAATCTGTGTTCAGGAACTCATCCTTGGGGAACAGTCTGTGGTTTCAGGAGCCCACTTTTAAGGGTATTCTGTGCTCCTAACAACCCTCTGCTGCTGTCCTCCAGGCTCTTCCCTACATGACCCTGAGCCTCTGCTTTGGTCTCTTCTTGCACAAGTTCTGTCTCATGTCTTCCCAGCCAGGTCCTGGCACTGTGCCCTGGGGTACCCTGTTATTCCTCTGGACCCATAGTGCTTTTGTTTACGTTATCCAGAAGCACAATGGCACTTTCACAAAAGAAAAGATTTAAACAGTCCAGGTGGCCAAAGTTCTTCCAATGTCACTTGTCACATTCAGTTTAAAGGGACGAATCCAATGGCTTTATTGTGGAAACAGTAACTGGATTTCATCTGGGAGAAGCTGAAGGTCTATAATACTCAGACAAATCATCCTAGAGATATATCTAGAGCTATAATTCACTCAGGCATCGATGGAAATGAACATTTTTTTTTTCTGGAAGCTACCCTGGACTGAGCACTCAAAATGCATGCCATAGCTGTGAAAAAGGCTGGGGAAGGCAGGATGCCAGGAGCTCTCTGGATTTGTGGATGAGGGTACTCCTTTTAGGTTGACTTCCTAGGAGAAGAGCTGGAGGAGGCTAAGCAAGAGTGTCCATCTTTGAAGATACCCTCCAGGGTTAGAAGAGTCTCATCCTCACTGAAGATGATAATTAAATGAGTGTGAGTGCTGATGGCCAGGTGAAGACTATGGAAAAAGACAGAGATGTCAAAGTTGGGATGTTTTACTCAGTGCACTCAGATTTAGTTATGGAATTGTAATGGGAATTTGTCTGAGAATGATAGAGGCTCAATCATGCCCATGCCTTAAACTCTGGCTTCTCTGGCTATTTTACACTATGGTACAGGACAATTAAGGCTGAAATAGAATAAAGGTTGTTAATATACTGACTTTTACCATGAACTGTTATCATGAAGGATTAACTAGGCAAAATATAGCCACAAGTGTTTTTATAGTTTTGGTTGTGAGCCTAGCCTTTAACAGCTGAGCCATCTCTCCAGCCCAGACACAGTGTTCTTAAGGAGGAGGCGAGTGTCCTGAAGCTCTATTAGGAGAGACACACAGAGAACAGCGTAGCTGGCCTTGAAGAGAGGAAGAGGCCAAAGGCCAAGGAATGTGAGACATTTCTAGAAGGTAGAATGAGCTGCACAAAGAAGTTGCCTGTAACTTTGAGCTTCTGTTAACATCTAGGGGTCTTGCTTGGATTTGTTGATAGGCCCACAACTTTGGGGTAAACATGTCCTGATTGGGGCTTGAATCTGTCACAGCAGTCCACAGCAGTGGGACCCTACTCATCAGAGAAAAAGCCTGACAGGCCTCCAGGCTTTTGTCTGCATTCAGGAAGAAGCCAGAAGTTTTCCATCTTTATTATATATTTGTGGCTCCTCTGCCTATCTTTCTTCCTTCCAGGAATCAACTGAAGTCCTATGTGCCACATTCCCAGGGACATGCAGTGCTACTATCACACTGACTTAACCTGGTGAGGCCTGTACCAGACTGCTACACAACCATGAATGCTGCGTATGCCACTGTAGGATGCAGCAGAGAACTAATACAGAAGTTATCTTTCCCTTGACTAGTAAGAAAGTCTTAGCATCAGGAGGCTCAGTGAGAGCCACTTCAGTGTGTGTGTGTGTGTGTGTGTGTGTGTGTGTGTGTATGTGTGTATGTGTAGAATGGGAAGACTTTGGGTTGACTCTGGCAGTCAGGTGAGTTGGCAGAACCTTGGTCTGCAGACCAAGTCAATCTGGCTCTGCAAACCAGGTGGTTCTGCCTCTCAGCAGGGCCCTATCTGCAGAGGTTGGGTTGGCCTTGGGACAGCCATTTTGCAAGATCTAATTTCCAAAACTGTCAAAATCCATTTGAAAAATAAGTAGCATCTGAGATACTTGAGCAATTGTGCTGGAAGCTTGAGCACTATTTCGATGAACTGTATGTGTGTATGCATTCAGCCACACTTATATTTCATTGCTAAACCCAAAGCCTCATATATGTTAACTGGTTCCCCACCATTGAGCAATTCCTTGGGGAATCTAAGTTTCAAATGAGATTTTTTTTTTAATGTGCTCTCATGTGGCTTCTTTGGGTTGGGTGTGTTTTTATTGGTGATCATCAAGAATTAATTTTTCAGTGTTTTGGGGTCAAAGGTTCAGCAACTATTTGCTATTGCCATTTGTGGGGGGTCAGAGTGGGTTTTTGAGTGTTTCCTATTTGTTGATATAGGTAACATCTTGTAGCTTACTGGTGAATATGGCTGTCTAGGATGGGGGAACCTGTCTGCATCATTATCCTGGATGTACCCGATCTTAGAATCTAAGAGCCTTCTGTATATTTTCAGCATCATTCTCACTATTCCTGAGTTCTATCCTGGCTCAGTTGTAATCATGGCATATTATCAGTTTCAGTCTCATGTCTCTCAGTTGTGTGATAGGCATCCTAATCAAAACTACCCCATGAGGTTGTAGGGACATTTAAAGGAATAAACACCATCTATAATTCTTTGAGCACACAGCAAGGCATATATATATTAAGTGCCCACATATAAATACCAACTTCTCTCATTGTTGTTTCTAATTTTAAAATTTTAATACAAAAGTATTGCCCTACTGAAAGTTCTGGCAAGAAGGGTATACTCTTCCTTTTCCAAGCGTTTAGATCTGGAGATTTGGTGTATTTGGGTGTGGTGGAACTTCTCCCCTAATGTTGAGTCTTACTGAAAGAGAAATGTGTCCTAGGGAGTCAGGTCTTCTCTTCCCCTTCCCACAGGCAAGTTCTTTGAGGTCAAAATTATAGTAGAGACATTCAGAAGTCCTACAGGAATTTGCTTGATTGGTTGCATTGGAGAATATAGATTCAAAGACTTGTCATTCACAGAAGACTGATAAATCTGGCAGAAGGAATCTAGATGCTGATGGACCATTTGTGACTCCCATGAGTGATGGCTGAATAGGCATGGGTCCAGGAAGTTCTTTTTCATGGTTTCTGATCTCTGCACTGTGGAATGCTTAGCATTATCCTTGATCTACTAATTAGACACCAGTAGGTATCATTCCTCACCCTTTATAATCATAGTAAGTATATCCAGATATTGCCAACATTCCCTAGAGGGGATGATTGATCTATAGCTTGACAGGCTAGGCAGGGATATAAAAAATTTGTTATACTCAGATTGCACACAAACATGGTAGCTTGGTAGAAGAAACAACAAGAAAGGTTAGGCAAGTGGATACTGTCAGCCTGGCTTTGAGCACAAAACAAGACTGATGTAAGCCAGGGGAGGGTTTTTGGTGTATGGCACATAGCATCTTTGCAGGCTACAAAAGAAAAAGTCCTGTTTCGGGAATAGAAGTCAGTGATTTCAGTCCTAGTTTGATATCCTCAGTGGCTCGTCGGGATGCTACTTTGACTCTGTAGCCCATGACTCCAAACTGTTGTTTGTTCGGCTTTGTGTGTTAGGTTGAACAGTTTGTACATTTTAAAGTTTGTAGGCCACTCCTATCTCCAGGATCCCTGCAAATTCTTTAGCTGAACTAATAGTGTCCAGACTTCATCCCAGATCACTATAGCTGATTTCTGGGGATGGGGTCCAGACCCAGAAGCTTTCGAATGCTTTCAGGGTGAGTCAGATGTGCAGGGATGAAAGCCTCTGGTACAGTAAGAGAGTAGAGCCCATATGAAGAGGAGCAGGGTGATAGAGCAGGGTGTGGGCTAGTGGAATTCCTGGAAGTTACTGTCCATGTCTGGGCAAGGTTCATATTAGAACAGCTGAGAAATGTCAACTTCAAGAATCAATGCATCATTTTATTTTATAACATTAAACCCTCATTGATTTGTATAAACAATATAAATTAAAATGAACTTATTAGCTGAAATCTGGGTGCCAGAAGAGATTTTATTAATGTTATTTTTAAAAAATCACTTTTAGCTAAGTATGTTTTATTTGCACAACATAATAACTCAATGAAATATTTGAGGTCAGCTTTTGCTCTGAGCTGGGCTTTGGCTCTCTGGAACAGGTTCTAGTTTCTAGGCTTTAAGGTCCAGTGTTTTCAGTTTTCCCTAACTGAGTGCTTCACATTCAACTTGAGCCATTTCAACTGTTTTAGTTTAGTGCTGAACAGATCTCTATAGTACCTTCTGTGTGTCCAGCACATGTTAGAGGTTGGAAGGCAGAGAAGTGAGGAGCAGTTTCCTAAAGTGTGAGTCTCCAAGACTCTTATGTCTACTGGCTATTCATTGCCTGATCAAGCCCACACTTGAAGGTGCTGAAATGTGAGGCATCATGAATATTTCCTGATACACCTAACAAAGACAGAGCCAAAGGAATTCATAACCCACCACAGAGGATGATGGAGTGTTTTTCCTACGGACCACATGAAGGATAGGGCAGGCTGGCGTAAAGGGAATTATGGCAGCAATTCCCATAAGGTCAGAATATTATGAAGGTAAGCCAGCTAGACAGAGATACTTAGTCATGAGCCAGCAAGGAAGCCAACCATTGATCCTACTGGTGTGAACAGAGCAAAAAGACCAGAGGGCAGTTCTGAGTAGCATTCAAATACCTGTTAGGTGATCAAATCCCCACTCCCGATCCCCTTCCTAGTGCTAGATAGGGTGGAAGTATCCAGGAGACTGAGCATCTGCCAGAGATCAGTTGAGCAAAAAGTGACCAACGCCCATGTGTTAACACAATGTTTGTTTTCTGGTATCTATAATGGGAGGGGTTGTGAAACAGTTCTGGGAAAAAGAAAGTCTGTGCTATTTTCTCAGCTCTGAGTAGAAAGGAGTTTAATTTCGTGACTCAGCTCTATCTCATGCCGTCTATTCAGATGTTTGTTTATACCAGTTCATTGAAGTGATGCTTATTGTGAGTGGCTTATAAAGGCTGGGGTTTGTCTTGGGCCCCTGAGGTGACAGTGTTCCATAGAGAGACAAAGAGTCTCCACTTTATAGGTTTGTGTTAACACGTGAACCAATGAGGAGCAGGCATTGTGATGCTGCTGTTTGCAGGGGTCTCATGTGCATCAGCTTTGCAAGCTTCATTGCTGGCCTTATTGTGAGGATGAGAAGACAAGTGCACTAGCTGCCAGGCATGGTGGCCAGCAAGCTACATGGTGAGTTCACGCTACCCTGGAGTACAAGTAGGCTGCCTTTAAAAAAAGCCATTAGTCATTGTTATGGTTTGATTGTAAAATGCTTCCTATAAGGTCTGTGTTTGAAAGCCTGGTCCCCACGTAGTGCTGACTTGAAATTATAGTACTCTTAGGAGGTGAGGGTCAGCTACAGGACATCCTTTAGCAGGTCAGGTATTGAGGGTTATATTCTGGCTCCATTTCCAACTTCTGCACTCCCTTTACTTTCTAGCTGGTGCCACATGAACACATTTCATTTATGCTTGTACCAGCCCAGCCTGAGCTGCTTCAGCTCCTGAGGGCGTCAGCTGCCCTTTCTGATGCACTGTGGTCTCTGCAGCTGGAGCTCAGATAAACCCTTCCTCTCTCTCACTGCTTTGGCCAGTTGTTTTATCATAGTGATGGGAAAAAATCATTAATATAGTCATGGCAAAGCCGGGCAGTTTGGTAGATTTGGACACACATACAGGCACATGCACACACACATGCATAGCACATACATACACATGCACATACATGCATACACACATGACTACACATTTACACACACATTCATACAAGCTTATACATACATACACACATGCATATACATACGCATACATGCACACACAAATACACACATGCATTTAATCACATGAATAACATATACACATGTACACTCACACATGCATATGCACACATAAAAATGCACACATATACACACACAAACACACACACCTGCATACACACAGGCACAGACACACATTGAATGACAGTTTCATTTTCTATCGGGTGGATCTCAAGCATCTCCCATCAGCTTGCCCTGGTGATGTTGAGTCTCAGAAGCATGACTTTAGAGCTGATAAATCCCCATTGTGACAAGCTCACTTCTAGAGAAGTCCAAGGGGCAGACTGATTCTGGAAAGGATAAACCTTGGCATAAAATTTCCCTAATCATCAGACATTCCTAAAATCAGCTAATCCACCCTGTGTGTTTAGCTTTTGTGCCAGGCTTATCCTTGAAAGTGTAAAGGGGTGTGTAAGATTCAAAGCAAATGAATGATGGGAAAGTAGTAGGTCTCAGTGATGTAGGAGGACAGGTCTGCTCTAAATCCTGAAGCAGCCTGCTTAGCTGTTGTCCATTTGCTGTATTAAGGCACAGTTGTTCTGAAAATTGAAAATTTAATAATGAAAGGCTGTATCAGAAATCCATTAAAATGAATTTACAGATAACCAAAGGGAAAAAGAATCCTTTGCCAGAAGAGAGATGCCAAGAGAATACTGTCAAGTTGGCTTTCGTTCTGAGCTTCCTAGGAAGCAATGCAGTAAGCAGAAGACCACAGAACTCCTAGCCCCCGCCCCCGCCACGGTGCTCACCAAAAAGGCAAAAACCAGTCCCTTGGGAGGCAGGATACTACTTTTTATCTATGTTTTATTTTTTATTTTATGCTTTGGAGGCATTTATCTCATGAGTTTTTACATAAGGGACATGGAACAACATAATGGATAGTGTCTCTGCTTGCAATTTTACAAACAATGCAAATGTGATTTGTATGGCTGCTTCTTCTATCATCTCTGGATGAAAGCCAAAGTCATAAACAATGGGATATTTTAGGCCAGTGTGAGTTTTGCTGTGGAAAGCTGAAATGGTATCATCCGTTGGGATTTCCTATGTACTTGACTTGGCACAGAGTAGAGTTTAAATGCCTTAAAAGAAATTAAAACTTGGTGTGTCTTAGGCTTTCTGGCTAGTATCCACTTAATTTTTAAGATGTAATTCCAACATTATCTATTTAAAGAAACAGTTCCTGGCTACCTGAGTTCATGGTATGTGCCCTAGTGTGTGTTCATATAAGGCCTTGTACACCAGGCCTGCAAAGTGCTCCTTTCCATTATATCTATTTATGTGTCTTTGTTGATGGATAGGTACAGTATCAGTTCTGTAACATATAGAAGGATTTTATTGGTGTTAATTTGACATTCAAAAAAGTTCTTATACGGAGATATCAGAGTTCTAACTCTGGTACCAGATTGCTGGGTTCAAACTTGAGTCTTTATGATTAAGATATAAAATGTTTTCTATTGTTTTTAAGTACTTGGTTCTTGACAAATTTTACTGTTTCAGGAAGTTGCAGCCCCTTTTAGGGAGGGACTTGGATGGATGAAGTGGGCCACCGAGTAGGGGAGCCCTGCTCCTAATGCCATTGAGTTGCCTACTGCCACAAGTTTCTCTCATGAAAGACAGTATCACTTCAAACCATGAGCCAAAATAAATGTTTTCTCTCTTAATTTACTTCTGTTTTTAATTTTTTATTTATTTGTTGTTTAGCATATACAATATTAGGCAGGATTAATGATTTTTCAGATAAAAGTTGTTTTTGTTGATCCTCTGTTCCCTCTTCCCTCCCCCATCACCTATAATTTTCACCTCCCCATAGCATCCTTTCTGTGTTCATGGCACTTGGGTCCTTCTGCCCACATCCTCAGCATCTCTCCTCCACTTGTGGTCTTGTTTCTAGTTTTGTAGACTCTACACGTACTCATTCTCACTAATACACATACACTTAGGTACTGTAAGCTAGTGTCTTAATTTTCTGTTTCTATGATAAAATGCACAGGCAAAGGTAACTTAAAGGAGACATTTTTATTTTGGCTCACAGTGCCAGGGAAGTCGTGGCAGCAGAAAGTGGAGACTAGTCACATCATGTCCACAGGCAGGAGGCAGAGAATGCAAATGCTTATAAGCAGCTGATCATCTCCTTTTTATACAGCACAGGATCCTAACATAAGGAATGCTGCCACATACACTGTGTTTGTCTTTTCTCCAAGTTATCATAAACAAGATAATCTGCCACAGGCATACTCAGAGTCAGTCTCCTTTCTTAGCTGACTCTAGGCCTCATCAAGTTTTTAACTGAGATTGACAATCCCTGCTAGGATCCATATGTGAAACAGGACAAGCGATTTTTAACTTCTGAGTCTGGGTTAGCTCCGAATGTGTAATTTTTCTCAATCACTCAGTGTTCCAGAGGATTTCCTGATTCCATTTTTCTTTACTGCTGAATAAAACTCCATTGTATCTATGTACAGCATTTTTCCTTTATCTGTTGATGGACAGCTCTCTATTGGGGGTGTTACCATAGTGATAAGGAAAGAAACTGACACAAGAACCCAGAACAGGGGTGAGTATTGCTATTATTGCTATGAAAAGCCTTGCCATGGGGTTCACAGGTCTTGAGTGGTTTGTGGATGAATGTGTAAGAGTTTGGCACTGAAGACAGAGCTTAATAGGCCATTTTGGCTAGGGTGAAGATCAGAATATTGATAGAAGTATTGACCTTGGTGGGGAGGACTTGTGAGATTTCAGAGAGGAACAAGGGCTCTATCAGGAACTGGGCTAGATACCTTTATAATAACTTTTGAGAGAGCATCTAGCTATGTTCTGTCAATGCTCTGAAATTTTATGTGAGACTGAGTTTCAACGTGACTAAGTTGCTGGTAGAGGGAATTTTGTGACTGTGGCATTTGGGAAGCAGTATGGCCACTGCTCACACTGATCTAAGACTTACAGTAATAGTGAGAATGGAAAGTTAACAGAAAGGTGAATTAGTAATCTGTCAAAGAAAGTGCTGCTCAGAACAAGGTCAATGTAGGTATATTGGGTGCAGACAGGTACAGACAGAGGGCCTATAGTTGCAGAAGTGCTTGGAGCCATGGAGGAAAAACCAGGTACTTTGTGCTAGGGCAATAGGAAAGGCTCCTTGAAGGTAAGATCTCACTCATTGAAAGCTCTGGGGTTAATCCATTTGAGAAAAAAATTCAGTCTGAAAGGAAAGTGCATGTCAAAAAAGTACCCAAATAGCTTGGCACAGCAGTGGTGTCCTCCAGCAGGACCACCAAATGGATTGCTTTTCTAGATTAAGCTACTCAGGTGATTAGAAGCCTCCTCAGTTTTGATAAATGGGAGCCAGGTTACCTCTCCAGCAGACAGCAGAACTTGGAGTCATTGCTCATGAGGTGCTGGTTTTGCAGGTGTGCAAAATGCCTGTAAAGGTCAAAGTTTCAAGGTCAGATAAATTTGATCTGAGATTCCAGAATGCTGCTAAAGCCAGACAGGATGTGGGATGTGTCAGATTTATAGAAAAGTTGCACTAAGAGGGGTAGGATGCTGTGACATTAAGGCCCAAGCTGTAATGTAGATCTCAGGACACTGTAGTGTCTGATGTATGGATTGTCTACTGGGAAAAGCTTCAGGCCCTCAGTGGTCAGCCTAAGGGAGATCACATGTGCTGCAGATAGCAGAGCTGTGAAAGCTGGAGCTTCCAAGGCCCCTGGAGTCCAGATGACGCCACCGAGAGCATTGAGGGTTAGGGTTAGGGTTAGGGCACATGAAGCCTCAATTTGGTGTTGGTCCTGCTAGTAGATTTCTGTGTTGTTGTTGTTTTTGTCTTGTCCAGTTGTTCTTATCTTCCTGTTTCTTACTTTTGAAGCATTATTTTTAAATTTTCAGGTGTTCACAGTTAAAGGAACTTTTTAAGTCTCAGAAGAGACTTTGAATTTTTGAATAGTATTGGTATTGTAAGACAGTGTGGGCTCTTGAAGTTGTACTGGATTTATTTTACATTATGAAGTGTCTATGAGCCTTTGGGGCTAGAGGTAGAACTTTATGGTTTGGATGCAAAATGCCATCTCCATGCTCATGTGTTTGAAGATTTGTTTCCCAGCCGGAGGTACTCCTTTGAGAAGTTGTTGATGTGGGGCCTCTCTGGAAGAAGTAGGTCCCTGGGGTGGAAGTGGGCACTGAGGGTGTGAACTGAACCTGATTCTGGCCCTATTTCGTCTCTGCCTTCTGGTCTGCAATATGTGAGTAACCTGCTGCATATTCTTGCTAATGGGTGCTGCCTGCTTCTGTGTCTTCCCTGCTGGGGTGGCCTGATCCCCTCAAACCATGAGCCAAATTAATTTTTCCTCTTTCAGGTTGTTTCTTTCAGTCATTATATAAAAAACACAATAAGATGACACAGTCACTACCTAATTTCATGATGCTAGACAATGAAAGAGTCTTTCTGGGTCTCCAGTGTTGGGATAGATGTATCCCACTGTAAGATGGGGTAGAACTGCAGTGTCTGTATGTAGAAATTGCCGTCATGAGCGGTCATAATTGATGACTTCAATTTTGCCAGAGTTACTGTGCAGTAGGATGAGCTGTGGGCTGCGTTGGAACTGGCCCACAGATACTAGTTATTCAAAATAGGTTATGTGTGCAGGTTTATCAGGCACATGAGGACTAGAGGATACACAGACCCTTTTGTATAAACTGATCCTCTAGTTCTCTTTTGTTAAGAGGTGGAGGAATGTGTTCTCAGAGCCCTTGGCCATACATATTGGAATGGGTTTGTGGAGGGATATATACACTTCCCAGGTTAGATCACTGTCTCTGAGGCTTGTCAACTTTCATATGACCTCTTGTTGTGGCCTCAGTGTTTCTTGGAATGTCAACCAACATATTTTTCTCCTGGCTCAGCCTCTTCTTCCCTGTTTGGCCTTTGTATCAGCAGTGGCATTTCTAAGAACAGGGTTGATGGTATTCTGTTGGGTGGTTACAATATTGATTCTACAGGATGCTTAGTTAGGACCCACACATAGTCACTGACATACAATGTTCTGTGAAGGCCACACTTGCTTTTCTCTCATGTTAGGCTTGATGTTTGTTGAGGGCAGGTTGTGTAGCTTTGCCATAGAGTACATCTCCATATAACCAAGTTTTAGTATTCTATTTCAAATATTATAAAAAATATTAACAGTAACAGGTAGGGAAGACTTACAATTCCAGTGTTGCTCCAGGAGTGAATTACCTGTTGCAGGACTGGTATTCACTTATCTTCTGGAGTTACTGGAGTCCTGGGCTTTTGGCACAGGAAAGACTTGCCTGCTACTTGGAATGTGGAGGCTTGATTAGGTCCAAGATGATCTGACCAGCCTTTCAGATGCCTGTGTACATTCCAGCCCTGGTGGGCTTCTCAATCCCCTTTGTACACAGACTGATCTTTTGCCTGGAAAGCCACACAGTACTAGAAAGAGGTTAAAAGCAAAATTAGCTACTTTTAACGAGACTTGTGCTAGACATGGTATTTACATTGGCCAGGCAGAAGTGGTGCACAACGTTAGTCCCAGCACTTGGGAGGTAGAGGCAGGAGGATCTCTGTGAGTTCCTGGACAGCCAGGACTGTTACCCAGAAAAAAAAAAACCTGTCTTTAAAAAGGGGGTTGTGGTGGGTGGGGAGATGGCTCTATCCTCTGATATTCCAGGCTGATTTTATTAAATAAATAACATATCACCATACAGTGGTGATTTTTTTCCCCAGGAATTGTAAATAAGAGTATGAACTCAAGAATATTCCAGTAGCTATCTTTGGTCCCCAGTTGTCCTGGTGTTGTCACTTGTGTGAGCTGACTGCCTTTGTGCTCCTAGTTTTTATAACGTGAGGCTCTTCTAGTTCCTATTTTGAGGTTATTGTGGCCACATGACTCGGTGCACCTTGCCCGTGTGCTTACTGTTACTTTGGGAAGTTGGAGATGCCTTGCTCTTTCTTACCTTGCAGGACTTTAATAATGTCTGTGTTATTTTAAATCTTCCCAGTCTTCTTCCTGTGCAGCCCACAACTTCCCTGAGGTCTGTCTCACTCTCACGCTCAGCTTTCAGTTCTTCCCACATCATTTCCTTCCACAGAACACATGCTCTATCTGTCCCTTCTCTGTCTCCCCTCTATAGAAGCCAGTGTGAGTGAAGAAAGAGGCCATCTGCAACCTCTCTGTAGCCTACATACTCACCATTATAGAAACCAGGATGCCTAGGGTCCCCTCCTTCAATATATGATAAAGCAGCCCAGGTCCTCTGTTCTGTAGATTTTTAAATCATTCATCCTTCTAGAGAGATGTATTGATCAAAGTGAGCCAGTATGTTTGAACTATTTCTTTGAACAGGCTGTTATAAATCCCCAGCCCCTGTGCCATCTATCTGACAAGGTGTCAGTCCTAAGGTTACTGATGGATCCTCCCCTCCTCTTACTGTGGATTACCTGACATATGCTCATTTCAATGGGTTGTTCAATGAAGCTGTTGGATAAGAATCTGACATCCTTCCCCTCTAGGAGTGATAAACAGGCCTGAGCCCAGAATGGGCTTGTGGGCTTGATCAAGAATTCTTTAGGAAATTGTTTCTGTTCTGCTGCTGGATCTCAAGGAACACAGAGTCCCTGGTCCCCGTGGCTACAGAAGAAAGTTAGGCAGAGTCATTTCTCCCTCATTCCTGTGTCTAGGTCAGTAGTATTACCTTTTCAAGGCTCAGAAAAATGCATTCTTACACAACATTTTGGAGTTTGCATCACAGTTGATGTTCAGGGTATAGCATAGAAAAACAATCTCCTTTTCAGTTTTAGCTTTGCTGCCAAGTTACTGTCCTCTATGAACCTGGCACAGGCCATGGGGCATCTGCATCCTTCCCATTTCTGACTTCTGTGTATAGATTGAACATACCTGACTCTCAAATCCTGAATTCTAAAAGTTCTAAAATTCTACTTTTTGAGAGCACAGATATTACAAAAACCATGCAAAATATTCCAAATCCAAAATGGCCCATAAATATGAAGATCTATAGGGATGCTCAACCTGGGCCATGGGACATCCTTAGTTGCCAGCATCAGAACCTTGCTCTATTTATCTTGAGCAAAAGATGTTTATTAACTTCTGATTAATGTCCTCATTTATTATTGTTTAATTAATTAAGTAAATCCAATTGAATGCCTGTGTTTTCCCTCTCCCTCCCAGATCATTTTGACAGCATAGTAAGTATTCTTGTGACTAGCAAGGTCAAACAAAGGCACATAATAGTAGATGAGAACTTGAGGCCAGATTTCAGAAAGCAGAAAATAAGTAGAGAGCCAATCATGGTGACATATCCCTATAATCTCAGGACTCTAGAGGCTGAGACAGGGAGATCACTGTGATTTCAGAGTAAGACCATATCTTAAAAAGTAAAAAACAAATAAGTCTTGAACAATGAAAGAGAGTGGAAGAAAGCTGAATTGATTTAGCAATGTGAAGCTATTATAATGTAAATGCTTGATAAGAAGATGCTTTGGGGTGGGTGTATGCTGATTCTACTTGTAAACCTCTGAGATCCTCAGCACTAAGACCTCAGAAAGTGGAGGAAGGCAAGTGACAAGAGAAAACAGAAAATCGAGCATAGGTTTGCATCTCAAAGAATGTGAAACAGAAACATCTCTTCCTTGGGCATTCTCAGAATGCTGGTAGCTGGAGTAACTTGTTAAAGTGTGGATAAGTGTCCACAAGTCCTCAGCCTCCAAAACAAGGTCCATGTGCTAAAAAGCCTTAGTCTCTAGCCCAAAAAGCTTCTGTGAGAAATGATAGAGTCTCATAGAAGGTCTTTGGGTTATTGAGTATGTGCTCCTGAAGTCAACTGCTAGACCCCAGCACCTCTCTTTTATTTTTCTGAGACAAGGTTTGGCTATGTGCCTGGCCTGGAATTGCCTGTATGGCCCATCCTTATGCCTCTGCCTCCTGAGTGCTGGGATCACAGGTGTGAGCCACCACATCCAGCTCCTCTCTGTCCACTGTTCGTTTCTCAGACATGAAGTGAATGGTTTTACTGGACCAGGAATTCTTCTCATGATGCCCCAACTTGCTATAGCCCCACAGTAATATGGATACCTGTCCATGGACTAAATTCTCAAAATGTGAGAACTCTGACCTTCTCTCCTTCTCAGTGATAATCTGGGTTCTTTTCATACTGATGGAAAGCTGACTAACACAACACCCTTCAGGATACTGAAGAACATTTTTATGGGATAAAATCGAACTGTAGGGAAAACACATTCATGTGCTGATACTGTGAAGAGGGTGGCTTTCAGGGCAAGGGATGTTCTTGTTTCTTTATGGTTTGAATGTGCCTCTCAAAGTCCCATGTGCTAGAAGACTAAACGTTAGTGCCCTGATGGTGATAGCTTGGGTCTGGTGGAAGGATTAAAAGGATTAGCTTGTAGGGAGAGGAGCATTATCCGAGGAAATGGGTGACATCATTTCATTCAAGACCATGGTTTATTAGCATGAGTAAACTATTGTAAGAAGAGCTACACCTGGCACTTGATTCTCTCATGCTTTTTTTTCTGTGCAGCTGCTTTTCTTACACACACTTATATCAGATACCACCTACTATTTTGTGTTGAACCCCAGGCCCCTGTCAAAATGACTTTAACATTCATTTTCAGAGCCACAACCCAAACAAACTTCTTTTTGGTATATGTTATTCAGCCTTAGGTGTTTTCTCATGGGAAATAGTCTAAGACAGAACTTATGGGCCACAAGATGCATCTCATGCCATTCAACAAACTTTTTAATGTCTCACTTTAAATATGGAAGATTATCTATGAGCCATTATGCATTTTAGAAATAATCTCTTAAGTCAAAGAAAGGAGACAGACAAGTTGAGAAAAAGAATCTAGGAAAAACTGACCAAAACGAAAATTTCAAAAACTCTATTAGTAATAGTTTTAAGGAAGTAAAAGTCAACTTCACTATTAAGACAGGAACAAAATATAGGAAAAAGAAAGCATAAAATAACAATCAAGACTACACAAAATGATCAATAAAATGCATGTCTGTCCAAAGCAGAGGTGCAATAGTAGAAACTAAAATTGAAGTAAGTAAAAGAAAAAGGGAAGAAACCACAGTAGCAGAGCAAAGCTGGTAAAATTTTGTGCCTTACTTCTAGAGTTCAGTATTACTCAATGAGAACAGAAGCCACATAGAAAAGGAAATAGATGTATGAAATAATAATAAATAATATAACTTAAGAACATGCATCTGCAGACTAAAAGTTTGAGTAAGCATTTGTTCTTTGCCAAAGTAAATGGCATGATTCCCTGTGAGGATGCAGGTTAGCAAGGAGTAGAGGGAGACTGAGAAATAGAGAATAGGAGAATGGAG